>OZ007573.1:64466440-64663940 GCA_963931925.1 Onchidella celtica
AAAACGGTGAAATGGTGGAGGTGAAAATGGTGAAAATGTTGAAATGGTGAAGGTGAAAATGTTGAAATTGTGAAGGTGAAAATGTTGAAATGGTGAAGGTGAAAATGTTGAAATGCTGAAGGTGAAAATGGTGAAATGGCGAAGGTGAAAATGTTGAAATGCTGAAGGTGAAAATGGTGAAATGGTGATATAGTGAAGGTGAAAATGGTGAAAATGGTGAAAATGGTGAAATGGTGAAGGTGAAAATGGTGAAATGGTGAAATGGTGAAGGTGAAAATGATGAAATGGTGAAATAGTGAAGATGAAAATTTTGAAAATGTTGAAATGCTGAAGGTGAAAATGGTGAAAATGGTGAAATGGTGAAATTAGTGAAGGTGAAAATGGTGAAAATGGTGAAATACTGAAGGTGAAAATGGTGAAAATGGTGAAATGGTGAAATAGTGTACTTGTATTTGTATTTATTTGTATTTGTAAAACTCTTTAATCCCATTTGGGAAATTTGCCTTTGTGCCATTGTATCCCAGTTACAACTCGAGCAGGCACGTCGTCGCCACAGTGCAGCGCCGGTAGGCGGTTCTTGAAGGTGAAGATGAAAATGGTGAAATGGTGAAATAGTGAAGGTGAAAATGATGAAATGGTGAAATGCTGAAGGTGAAAATGGTGAAATGGTGAAATAGTGAAGTTGAAAATGGTGAAAATGTTGAAATGCTGAAGGTGAAAATGGTGAAATAGTGAAGATGAAAATGGTGAAATGGTGAAGGTGAAAATGTTGAAATGGTGAAGGTGAAAATGTTGAAATGATGAAGGTGAAAATGGTGAAATGGTGAAGGTGAAAATGTTGAAATGCTGAAGGTGAAATGGTGAAAATGGTGAAGGTGAAGGTGAAACAGTGAAATGGTGAAAATTGTGAAGGTGAAGGTGTAGGTGAAAAGTGTTAGAAGTGGTGAAATGGTGAGGGTGAAAATGAAAATTGTGAAGATGAAATGGTGAAATGGTGAAATTTGCCTCTTTACTTTTATCCACCAATCTATCTATCTTTGTCTCTTTACTTTTATCCACCAATCTATCTATCTTTGTCTCTTTACTTTTATCCACCAATCTGTCTATCTTTGTCTCTTTACTTTTGTCCACCAATCTGTCTATCTTTGTCTCTTTACTTTTGTCAACCAATCTGTCTATCTTTGTCTCTTTACGTTTGTCAACCAATCTGTCTATCTTTGTCTCTTTACTTTTGTCAACCAATCTGTCTATCTTCGTCTCTTTATTTTTGTCCAGCAATCTGTCTATCTTTGTCTCTTTATTTTTGTCCAGCAATCTGTCTATCTTTGCCTCTTTATTTTTGTCCAGCAATCTGTCTATCTTCGTCTCTTTACTTTTGTCCAACAATTTGTCTATCTTCGTGTCTTTACTTTTGTCCACCAATCTGTCTATCTTTGTCTCTTTACTTTTGTCCACCAATCTGTCTATCTTTGTCTCTTTACTTTTGTCCAGCAATCTGTCTATCTTCGTCTCTTTATTTTTGTCCACCAATCTGTCTATCTTTGTCTCTTTACGTTTGTCAACCAATCTGTCCATCTTCGTCTCTTTACTTTTGTCCAACAATCTGTCTATCTTCGTCTCTTTACTTTTGTCCAGCAATCTGTCTATCTTTGTCTCTTTATTTTTGTCCAGCAATCTGTCTATCTTCGTCTCTTTACTTTTGTCCAACAATTTGTCTATCTTCGTGTCTTTACTTTTATCCACCAATCTGTCTATCTTTGTCTCTTTACTTTTGTCCACCAATCTGTCTATCTTTGTCTCTTTACTTTTGTCCAGCAATCTGTCTATCTTCGTCTCTTTACTTTTGTCCACCAATCTGTCTATCTTTGTCTCTTTACGTTTGTCAACCAATCTGTCCATCTTCGTCTCTTTACTTTTGTCCAGCAATCTGTCTATCTTCGTCTCTTTACTTTTGTCCAGCAATCTGTCTATCTTTGTCTCTTTATTTTTGTCCACCAATCTGTCTATCTTCGTCTCTTTACTTTTGTCCAGCAATCTGTCTATCTTTGTCTCTTTACTTTTGTCCAGCAATCTGTCTATCTTTGTCTCCTTATTTTTGTCCAGCAATCTGTCTATCTTTGTCTCTTTATTTTTGTCCACCAATCTGTCTATCTTTGTCTCTTTACTTTTGTCCAGCAATCTGTCTATCTTTATCTCTTTATTTTTGTCCACCAATCTGTCTATCTTTATCTCTTTATTTTTGTCCACCAATCTGTCTATCTTTGTCTCTTTATTTTTGTCCACCAATCTGTCTATCTTCGTCTCTTTACTTTTGTCCGCCAATCTGTCAATCTTTATCTCTTTATTTTTGTCCAGCAATCTGTCTATCTTTGTCTCTTAATTTTTGTCCACCAATCTGTCTATCTTTGTCTCTTTACTTTTGTCCACCAATCTGTCTATCTTTGTCTCTTAATTTTTGTCCACCAATCTAGCTTTTTTTTTTTTTTTTACTTCAGTCCAATAATTTGTCTATCTTCTCTCTTTACTTTTGTCCACCAATCAGTCCATCTTATATTTTTATCCAAGCCCAACAATCTGTCTACCTTTTCTCTTTCCTTTTGTCCAACAATCTGTCTATTTTCCCTCTTTTTTTTTTGTTCAATAATTTGTCTATCTTCTCTCTTTACTTTAGTCCAGCAATCTGTCCATTTTTTCTCTTTACTTTAGTCCAGCAATCTGTCCATTTTCTCTCTTTACTTTAGTCCAGCAATCTGTCCATTTTCTCTCTTTACTTTTTTTACAGCAATCTTTCCATTTTCTCTCTTTACTTTAGTCCAGCAATCTTTCCATTTTCTCTCTTTACTTTAGTCCAGCACTCTGTCCATTTTCTCTCTTTACTTTTGTCCAGCAATCTTTCCATTTTCTCTCTTTACTTTAGTCCAGCAATCTTTCCATTTTCTCTCTTTACTTTAGTCCAGCAATCTTTCCATTTTCTCTCTTTACTTTAGCCCAGCAATCTGTCCATTTTCTCTCTTTACTTTAGTCCAGCAATCTGTCCATTTTCTTTCTTTACTTTAGTCCAGCAATCTGTCCATTTTCTGTCTTTACTTTTGTCCAGCAATCTTTCCATTTCCTCTCTTTACTTTAGCCCAGCAATCTGTCCATTTTCTCTCTTTACTATAGCCCAGCAATCTGTCTATCTTATATTTTTACCCAATCCAGCAATCTGTCTATCATTGTCACGTTTCATGAGGAACTTGCAGTAATAGAAACTTGCCCATTAAATTTTAGATTTGTTCTAATGATTGTCTTCCCGTAAACCTATATTATATTCATGTATAACTCTGTGAAAGTTCAGTTTGTGCAGTTCTTGCCTAACATTTGATGGCCAGCACTTTGTTACTGATTTTCCTGATAGAAAATTGTTTGAAATAGCTATACATGAATGAAGAAACACAAATAAGACCTTCAAGAGAAAACCATACGTTTCATTACCTTTAACACCATGGAATACATCTTTACCACCCTCATTTTGGACCCAGTCTTACGTGAGCAGTTTTATTTTAAGGTCTTCACAGGAAATAAGCTGTGCATTAACACTTTCCTAACTCATACAATTCATTATCGTCGTTATTTTTAATTCCCCTGATAATAATAATAGTTTTGATAATGATGATGACAACGATTAAACCGTTACGCCAAAGTGAAAAAGGTGCATTCACTGTAAATTGAAAATGCCAACTGAACAGCGATAGATTTCTGGATCAAATTCCCACAGAATTTTTCATCCCTTGGCTCTAATCTCCAACCAAAATCATTTTCTTAAGTCCTCGCCTTTCCTGATTAGCAGAGAAACTTGTCCTGGTACAAATCCATTGGATAAATTCATGTTCACTTGTATTGTCCTAAGTTCATTCAAACCAGACAGTCTCCTGGTTCACCGCACATCGCAAAACTGAGTTAATGTGGATGAAACTTGCTGAGTAATTTGGCAGAGCGGTGGACCTTAGAGGACATGCCTTTGAGTTCAAACCCTGGTCGAGCTGCCTTGTTATATTACATTTTTGTTTTTTTTTCAGTTTTGTTTTCCCTGCCTCTCAGCCATCCCCGTTTTCGCAGCTTATAACCAGAAATGATATTGGCTTCCTTCCCAAAGGCAGAAATATAATCTTGGTTAGGACATTATAGTGTGTTGGGTTGGGGTAAAATGGGAAGTAATGTTGCTTTGTTTGACAAACTAGGGGACTTAAGTTGCTTAATTGTTGAGTGAAAACTCAGTTGAAGAATAACTGTAAAACGCCTGGAACTTGTTTTATATGACAGGGTGGAGCGCTATAGAAAATGTTAGTTATTATATAATGATGAAAAAATAGAACCAATACTGCCTTAGTGACAACATCATGCATGGGGCATAGGGTATAGGGCATAGGACATACTACTACTACTACTACTGATTATACTCACCCGCATGGTAAACCAACACGCGCAGCTGGGCCCAGAAAGAAACCACAGAGAAGACCAGTATGCTAATGACCAGGACACGATTCCGACACTTCATCGCTGTCTGACAGAGTCGTCACCTAGTGCTGGCAGCGTCTCTTACAGACTGGGGGATACACGGAGAAATATTTGAAAGTCAATTCATCGCTGTCTGACAGGGCGTTACGTAGTGGTGACAATATCTCTTACAGACTGGGGGATACACAGAGAAATATTTGAAAGTCAATTCATCGCTGTCTGACAGGGCGTTACGTAGTGGTGACAATATCTCTTACAGACTGGGGGATACACAGAGAAATATTTGAAAGTCAATTCATCGCTGTCTGACAGAGCGTTACGTAGTGGTGACAATATCTCTTACAGACTGGGGGATACACAGAGAAATATTTGAAAGTCAATTCATCGCTGTCTGACAGGGCGTTACGTAGTGGTGACAATATCTCTTACAGACTGGGGGATACACAGAGAAATATTTGAAAGTCAATTCATCGCTGTCTGACAGGGCGTTACGTAGTGGTGACAATATCTCTTACAGACTGGGGGATACACAGAGAAATATTTGAAAGTCAATTCATCGCTGTCTGACAGGGCGTTACGTAGTGGTGACAATATCTCTTACAGACTGGGGGATACACGGAGAAATATTTGAAAGTCAATTCATCGCTGTCTGACAGGGCGTTACGTAGTGGTGACAATATCTCTTACAGACTGGGGGATACACAGAGAAATATTTGAAAGTCAATTCATCGCTGTCTGACAGGGCGTTACGTAGTGGTGACAATATCTCTTACAGACTGGGGGATACACGGAGAAATATTTGAAAGTCAATTCATCGCTGTCTGACAGGGCGTTACGTAGTGGTGACAATATCTCTTACAGACTGGGGGATACACAGAGAAATATTTGAAAGTCAATTCATCGCTGTCTGACAGGGCGTTACGTAGTGGTGACAATATCTCTTACAGACTGGGGGATACACAGAGAAATATTTGAAAGTCAATTCATCGCTGTCTGACAGGGCGTTACGTAGTGGTGACAATATCTCTTACAGACTGGGGGATACACAGAGAAATATTTGAAAGTCAATTCATCGCTGTCTGACAGGGCGTTACGTAGTGGTGACAATATCTCTTACAGACTGGGGGATACACAGAGAAATATTTGAAAGTCAATTCATCGCTGTCTGACAGGGCGTTACGTAGTGGTGACAATATCTCTTACAGACTGGGGGATACACGGAGAAAATATGTAAACAACAAAACAGGGAAAATCAGTGTGCTTGCAGCGGGGCAAATATGGCAAAATAAAAAGAAAGGAGAGAAAATTTTGTATGTTACAAAGCCAGGAAAAAACAATAAAGAAACGTTACAATGAATCAGAAATGATG
This sequence comes from Onchidella celtica, assembly GCA_963931925.1. Lineage (NCBI taxonomy): Eukaryota > Metazoa > Mollusca > Gastropoda > Systellommatophora > Onchidiidae > Onchidella > Onchidella celtica. The sequence goes on from OZ007573.1 coordinate 64,472,307, forward strand.
AAATCGGAAAACAACCAGGCGAGGGAAAATGAATAAATATATTATACATACAATGCAACTACCTACCAAGCGCCGAATGATCTGATTCAGTACAGCGTGTTTCAACCTGCTTTGTCTACAAAAGGTTTAAGACAATAATTATCGTTAAAGAAATTCCTTACCAATGGAAAACTGTAATAACTTTAGTAACTCTCAGTCGATATTTTCTTTCATGTGTAAAATCTCTTCCCTACCCCCCCCCCCCCCGCCCCAAATGTTTCACCCCAAATGGACTACCTATCTGTCTTTCTGTCTGTCTCTCTGTCTGTTTGCCCGTTTGTCTATCTTCCAGTTTGCCTTTACACACAGTGTGACACTGACAGTGACAGCATCATGAACTATTCTGTCCACTCAACAACCACGAGACGTTCACTGAGGATGTCAACACAAACACTCACTACCAGGACTTTGTATAAACTGTGTATAAGTAATGCTAAGCACTGCGTACAAGAGCAGCTAAGACAAAATCAAACACATGAACAGATCTCACCCTCAACCAGTCACGTTTATCGCAAGTTTCAAGTTTCTGTGTTCAGTCAACAATCCGTTTAATACTAAGGTGCACCGGCCAGAACACACATACTGCACAAAGGGAATATCTCCGTTCTTGCACCAAGTGCGCACCATTGTGATTATTAAAGTAGAACAAGACTTGCCACTGTCACTTGTCAGTGAAATACGTCACCTACATTCTTCTTACTATAAATAAATCTTTACTATAATGGGGTTAGGCCGCCCATGGGTTAGGCCCATGAATGTGTTTAGCGAAAAGGCTCCGAAACTAGATATCAAAAAAAAAAAAAAAAGATGACAGATCTAGCTGATTCAGTTGGCTTGCCTGTTGGCGTCTATGTGTTTATTTGAGGCGACACAAAGCCATTACATTTTGACAGCTTCTGATAGTTTTACAATTTCGTCAGTTTCAATCAGGGACACACTGTCACCTCAATCCACCATTTTAAAGAAAAATGTAAAAAAAATAATATAAATGGATGCCTGTTGTTGGCTTCTGCTTTTGAACAGACAGAACATGTACCGGGTAGATCTACAGTTTGATACGAGTACAGATTCCTCATTTTGAATAATGAATCTTGGAAACTCACCTCGAGCCGCCCTTTTCACGTACGCAGAACTAGTTAGAGCTAGTGAGTATAAAGTTGTTTCACACAATGTAATGATAATATAAAAGTAAGCTTATAATCACCTCTTCAAATAATGTGAGCTTTCGAAAGCTAGATCTATTCACTCTGAGAACAGCCTTATTTTTACCAAATTATTCTCTTCTTTTTTTTTCTCATGGCGTCAAAGGCAAATGAGTTTTAATTTCAATTTATGTTGTTTTCCAGGAAAGCTAATGACACCTGCAGCCCATAGTGGGATCTTTTGTCGGTGATAGAAGTGAATATCTCGCTGCATTTTAAAGTCCACATTTGCGCTATTTCAGACATCGTTATTTTATAGATTGGATATTTGTTCAGACAATGAATCAATCCACTTCACCTATTCCAGTCCAATGAAAATAAATCACACTAGAACTCTCGCCGTGGTATACACAAAAAGCAGGAGATGGGTCCTGTAGATGAGTCCTGTAGATGAGTCCTGTTCTAGTTGTGGCAGGTACAAAATAAGGGACCTACATTCCGATCCCCGGCCTAGGAGAGTCTAATTAAAGCTTTTCAATAAGAACGCTTGTCAAACATGCCTCTTGGTGAAACACAGAGTTTGTCAAACTCAAAAATTTGACAGCTGCTGGACTCAGCCATGGTGGTTTTACACAGAAAACTGTTAGACTTCAGCTCATGTTCTACAATTTAAGATGTTTTCATCATTTTTATGCTGATATCAATAGGTCCCCATGAAAGACGATAACACATAGTATTTGAGGGAATACTTTGGAGGACAGCCTATTGAGAGAAATAGTCCCGTGTACAGCTGATCCGTGGCATAGCCCATTGCAAACGCCATACAGTGTGTTGCTGCCATTGGTAGGAGCAGTGGAGTGTGGAAAACTGGAACTGTGCTTAGTGTCAGGACAAGTAAGAAGAAAAGTTCAAATTGTAGTGGTATGCGCTTTCATATGCCTTCCACCCTGACATACGCGAATAATATTCATTTTCCGTATCCCTTGAATGGCTTTCAAATCAAACTTTAGTTCGCTGGTTGCACAGGAAACTGAGGAACGCAAACAAAAGGTAATAGATCAACTCCTCTAGGAAAAGGTGAGAAGTTGATGTACATTTCCTAGCCCTCCAAGAAAACTGGCGTAAGTCAAATTTTTCAAAAATGGAAAATTTGTTGTTTTTGTTTAACGGCGCCGATCAAACTGGTTTGAAATTTGTGAGGGGGTTGAGGGGGGGGGGGGGGTACCGTGCAAAACATCACAGTCAACTTCATAATTTTGGGTTAGTTAAGTGAAACAAATCAACCGGAGCCCTGCAGGGAAACATAATTATTACTTCTTAATTTGCTTCTTGATGCACTACAGATGACCCATCTTGCGGAGCACTTGGCTGCCAGAAAGTTCAGAAACATTTGCAAAATAAAAAAAAAATCACGTCTTTTCTGAGATAAACGGTCGTTTTATTCCAGTCACAGCGGGAAGAAACAGCATGAAAAAGAAAAGTATGACCTAATTGGAGAAAGTGCACATTTCCAGTGGACCTGCTCAGTGCGCGGTTATCTGAACTGATCTCTCTACATCTTTCTATATCTCTCTACATCTCTCTACTAGTACTACGTGATGATGGACATTTCTTATCTTTGACATGACATGTACAATTTGGTAGTCACTTGATCTGGATTCAGTGGCCAGATCAAAACGCTTGAACGATGCATAATTTTTTTTTAATTTAAAAGATGCAAACTCCTTTTGTTTTTGTTGTTATTGTTGTCTGTCAAATCTGATTGCTGCATCTGAGAGCATTCTGAAGAACTGTTGATTGGAAACTGCAAATATTGAAATAACGACATTCAGTAAGTTTTCGCAATAAATGAAGGATTTTCATCACATGGTGTAGGAATGTAGGAACTGAACAAACAAACAAACCAACAACAAGCTTACTGAATGCAAATGAAGAAACAATGCCAGTAGTAGGAGCTGGGACTCCATGAGCCACTGTCACCTGGGACAGATGCGCTAGAATGCCTGTCACGTTTTTAAGCACCGAGCATTTACGATACTGATACATTTGTACACCACCAATCAGAATTCCTTTATAAGAGAAGTACGTTAGTTGACACCAGGTCTAGAGGCAAGGTGCTCGCCTCTCATGCCAAGGGTCCCGGGTTCTAAACCCGGGCAGTGCAGGCATGTTGGAAAGTGGATTTTTCTCATATTTTCAAGTCCCTGGTCCTATTGGGGGGTAGGATCGAGTAGTTCTTGGAAATTGGATTTTTCTCATATTTTCAAGTCCCTGGTCCTATTGGGGGGTAGGATCGAGTACCTAGTCTTCTCGGATAAGGACGAAAAAATTCGGAGGGCCCGTGTGCACGTTAAAGATACCTTGGCAGTTGGAAATCGTAAAGAGCAGGCCGAAAGGCCGCTGCCCGGGCAAAATTTGAAATTAATAGATTAAAATTTATCCATATCATCTCCCCCCCCCCCCCCCCCGCCAGAACAAGAAATAATAAAACAAGTAAAGTGAGGTGTAAATGCCAAGGGCAGCGAACCTCCTAAAATAAAGACCTCAAATCATGACACCAGGTCAGCGATAAGGATTTGTTCCAAACACGGATGTCCAGATTTCAAATGAAAAACACTCTATCTATCTATCTATCTATCTATCTATCTATCTATCTATCTATCTATCTATCTATCTATCTATCAGATAGATATCTATCTATCTATCTATCTATCTATCTATCTATCTATCTATCTATCTATCTATCTATCTATCTATCTATCAGATAGATATCTATCTATCTATCTATCTATCTATCTATCTATCTATCTATCTATCTATCTATCTATCTATCTATCTATCTATCTATCTATCTATCTATCTATCTATCTATCTATCTATCTATCTATCTATCTGTTGTCTGTCTGTCTGTCTGTCTGTCTGTCCATCTATCTATATTTTCAGCCAGACAAAGTCATTAATGATCCACTGATAAGAACCGCAGTGTTTCCAGCCTTTAATGTTATAAGAACCGGGGAAAACCAGCTGCTGTTTCAATCTAACCAATCAATTTAATAAAACTTTGATGAGAAAGGAATCTCTGCGGACGTCCGTTCACAGATCAATGCAATGCATGCATGTAATCAATGTCTTGCTGAGAAAATACGAATGGATACCCAGACACGGATGTGAAAAGGGTGTGATTATCGGGTGGATCAGAAGTTACCATTCTGTACTGTGCAATGAAAGAGGTTTGGCAATTTGGTCGTATAAACATGCAATTCATAATGCATGGATGACCTCGACCACAGAATTCAGTGGAACAAACTGTTGAGCATGACGAACTCCATGAGATTCACTGATCGAATTCATTGCCGTATATAAAACAGGAAATTCATACGACCAGCGTGCCATAGCTATGACGTCAAGAAGTGCAACTAATGATGGCTCTAGAGGTTTGATAACATTTCTGACGCGAGGATTTGCAATTTGTAACTTTTTCTTGTTGTCACGTGCCGACTCTACAATTTTGTTTGTCCATCGCGTGATCGCCTACGACATTATAAAATTCTTGTTTGGAATAAATGAATGTAGGTGAAAACTGCAAGTTTCTAGCTAGGTATGTGCTTGTCTCGGGATTCTCGGCAACAATTTTAATTTTTGCCCTCCTTCATTCACTGTGCAAACATGCAATCAACTTCATTATACCACTAATGACGGGCTGAAAACTTTCCAAGCTATAACACTTTTCCCCAACTCTAATAAAAAAAAAAAGGGATCTTTTTATAAATCGTTCGTTGTTTTGAGTATCCATACAGAGATCTATCAAGTTCTATATTATTTCTACCGGGAGGCCATGAATTACAACATTTTGAAGTCAGCAACGCCCAAATATTGGCCAAATTCAAACTCAAAAATTTAGTTCTCCAAAATCTGTTGGCCAAATATTTAAATTACTTATCGTTCAATTCGATGTACAAAAAACACTTAAAATTACACACGAATTGATTGATTATCCAGAGTTCGGTCCCCTGTTGTAAATTCCTATTACTGGAGAGGCGTAGCAAATTCGATGACAATTTTGTATGTTCTGCTACATGCAGTTTTTACTTTGATTAGAGATGCATTTAAAGTATCATATAATAATCTGTCTGTCCTTGTGTGTGTGTGTGTGTGTGTGCGCGCGCGCGAACCTGTGTATGTGTGTTTGTGTGTGTGTGTGATGTTATAGCATTTTGCCTTGAATAAATTCAAGAAAATAATCTATTATATATTTCAGTAACTTGCAACCTTTGGCATGAGCCACTGACCAAACTATACACTCTTCAGGCCTTACATTTGGCAGGAAGGTGGCAGTTGAGATAAGGAGGATGATGGCTATAATTAAAAGTTGTTTACTTCAAGCATGTATTTTAAAAATATAACAATGTTTATTGCTATGTAACATCTGTATTTTTGCATGTTTGTTTCGTTTTACATCTATTATATATTTCACAAAATCTCCACCCTTGAACTCAAAAGGCGTTTTTATTAGACCATCTATACTAACCCAATTTTACATGTTCATTTCAAATACCGCGGAGGGTGCACGGAAGTTTTTATTATTTTGATTAGTTTGGTTCTTGAATTATAGAAAATGCATTGTTTCATCGTGCTGTCATTTTTATCCTCCATCTTGGCTCCATTCTATTATAGTACCAGAGAGGATAGATGTATACATCATCTAGTTATGTATAATAATGGTTCTGTCTGTCTGTCTGTCTCTCCCTCACACACACACACACACACGCATATGCGCAGATACATACACACAAATACACACACACGCACTCTCTATCTCCCTCTGTCTCTCGCTTTCTCTCTCTCTCTCTCTCGCTTTCTCTCTCTCCTTTATTTCCATGTAGTTTCCACCGTGTGAAAGTTACACAATGTGAGCAAACACACAAGCAAACATACTGGGGCACACACAGCAAATGTAAGAGTACCAGAAAAGACACCAGCAGTGCGGAATGATGGACTGACAATACATCGCCACACAAAAAGTGCAACCTTTTTCTGTTTCCCAAATGTTTATTTAGTGTATGTGGTTGTGTGGGATTAGCTGCTCACATCTAAGCTGGCTATCATTATTATTTATGCATCTCCCTTTTAACGGCATTCTGATAAAGGCCGAGTCTGCTTATATCACTTCTCACAAATGGAAAAGTCGGGGGGGGGGGGGTGCAAATCTTGTTTGTACTCAAGTTGACACTCTGAAGTTTGGATGTGCAGAAAACGTTGAACATGCAAGAAAAGTCTGTTCCACATGCCCAAACGGAGACTCTATGGCATCCATGAAGTGGACAAAACATGGGAATAAAAATCCCATCACTTAGCGAGATAAACTGACTGCCCAGCTCTTCACTCAGTTATAGCATGACCCGTGTGTTATTATATGCCCATAAGTAGCTCACAAAATATCATATTTAATGGTACAAATTACCAGTGATTATTTATTTCTTCTTTCATCGCCCAAACTACTGATCAGTAGCAATTTTGACATGTCCCATGATAAGCGTGGAATCGTCTAGATCTAACTCACTTCAGTCATCTCATTATTCTCAACACGAGATAAATAAATACATGTTTTTGTTCTGATCTCTTGTTAGTGCAAGAAAACTACATGCACGACCATAGATAGACATAATTATTGTTGTTCCTTAATGTTGAAAGACACGGAATGACAAAGAGCAGGATTAATGCAGTCTTTTTTTTTTTCATCTAGTCTTTTCACATAAGGTGATGGAAATTAAACGATAATGTGCTTATAATACTGACACTAGAAATAAATGGCATAGAATATTGTTAATCTGGAAATACAAACCGCGTGCTAGAAGTCGATAAGCTTTTCAATACCTTTAGAGTACAAGGTGTTGATACGTCAGATTTGAAGAGCATGGTGAACGCGGTGCTACTACTGAGTATTGTCATCTTAGTACAAACCCATTGTGGCTCGTGGCTCTTGTATCCTGGATGCAGCTGTAATGTTTCATTTTGTTTATCTTTTATCCAAACAAAAACATGTTTATGCACTCATTTTGTATTCTCTTTACAGTGTATTTTGTATTAGATCTAAATCAATGAAATGAATTCATGGGCCAGGAAATGTGTGATGTACATAATTAATGTATTGTTCATTTTAAACAATGCACCGGTCTGCGACCTGGCAAAGTCTGTAACACAATGGGATCTCTAGCCCAGTTCTTTCTCGGCCACTGGGTGTGCAATGTGTTCTTATTTAACCTTCTGCAAGCTTAGAGTGATGACTACGAGTACCGGCCGTCTGGGGGAAAGAACGTCAGTTCAAGTGTTAGATGTAGATCTGTTTCTTACCGGTTTCTTACCTGTTATTCCTGTGATGTGAATTCTTACTTTAAAAAGTCTCTGATAATGACGGAGAAGCAATGGATTCGAAGCTGTTCATCACAGGCCAAGGCGATTGATTCCATCCTCGTCAGAACACTCGAAATTGAAACCCAATCGCATCTTATCTTTCCTTTCTCATCGTCTTGTGCAAACTTTCAAAGTGACAAAACAAAAGTTGCAGCGTGAAAAACTAGCTGTGATTAAACAGTTTTCTATGACTGTGACCTGACTGTGACCTGACTGACCGCTGATAAAAGAGCGGGCGGAACAAAATCATGTCTGCCTGTTAGTGTTACCCAGCTGAATCCACCCTGGGTACAATGTAAACAAAAAATTCACCCATGGAGAGGAACCCGTCCCAAAATACTGACGAATGATAATATGCGAGTTGATAATATGCGTAGTAAACTTATCGCTGGCTGCGTCACTGTCGATTAGCTGGATGGAATATTGGAAAAAATTTGAATGGTGTCCACCTGGCAGTGCCGGTGCGCTATTCTTCTTCATATTTGGCCACGTCCAATCCGCCCGCTGAGAATTTGAAAAGCAAAACAATGGTCGCCATGGTGTGTTTACAAACTCTCCGACCTTAAACCACCAGTTCTCGGTGGCTTCGTATTGTCTTAGGCTCATTTTCTCACAGCCGTCCTCACACAACATAATTATGACACGGTGTGTGTGTGTGTGAGAGAGAGAAAGAGTTTTGTGTGTGCAACCGCGCGTATAAATGCGTGGGCATGTGTGTATGTAGGCTATGTGTGAGTGGTTGTTTGTGTGGCAAATCTGTGTGTAAACTCGACAGTTCCTGCAGTGGTTGTGTGTGTGGTAAATCTGTGTGTAAACTCGAAAGTGCCTGCAGTGGTTGTGTGTGTGGTAAATCTGTGTGTAAACTCGACAGTTCCTGCAGTGGTTGTGTGTGTGGTAAATCGGTGTGTAAACTCGAAAGTGCCTGCAGTGGTTGTGTGTGTGGTAAATCTGTGTGTAAACTCGACAGTTCCTGCAGTGGTTGTGTGTGTGGTAAATCTGTGTATAAACTCGAAAGTGTCTGCAGTGCCTATCACTAAAAATGTTGAAATCATCTTTTCAATGAAATGTTCTACACTGCAACCAACATTTCCTCAACTGCTGGACCACTAAAACTCACTCTAATCAACGACTACTCACAGCACGGCTATTTCTGCTCAGTCATTATGTAGGTGTTCAAATCGATAAATTCAATTGATGTTGCCACTAACATCTTGTGCTAATAATTGTAGTCGCCATGAAAATTATTGTTGCATTTATTAGTATTATTATCATCAAAAAAATAAAAAAAATACAACCAGTATTTTCCGCAAATACTTTATTAATGATAGAATTTTTTTTGACTCCGTAATAAATCAGGAGGAAATGTGGGGAAAAAAAGACAAAACATTCAGTTTGTGCCTGCAAAGACCGAGCTTGGAAACCAACAGAATAATTTACCACAAATTCTATAAAAAAGAATGAAAAAATCGATGGAGGACGGGGGGCGGGGGGCCAGGTGTTGAGTCTCTAGAACTTTCTTCAAGCTAAGAAATAACTGATTCAAAGAAAACTGAAAAAAAAAAACCCAAAAAACGAACCTGCGTGGGCTACACAGGTGTTCAAATCTCAAGCACCATGCATGTGTGTCCACAATTCCCACTATGGGCGTTACTACAACTGATAGTTTCTTCACAAGTATTTTTTGTTCTATCCCTATTACTGCAGTAGGCCTACCGGTATTCCTTTATAGAAAACATGGCTACAAATATGAATCAACAATAGACAGTAACCGTGTCTGAGAATCACCCCCCCCCTTTTTTTGGGGGGGGGGGGTCACTTTTACAGTTTTGTGACTGTTTCCTCTGTCTCTTTGTTATCAGCTGACAGTTAGTACTCGGGCACTTTTTACAATGCCAAGGAGATCATCAAACCTTGTACTGAGACTAGCCCGTTTAGCGGGTATATCTATGGACTAGCCCGTTTAGCGGGTATATCTATGGACTAGCCTGTTAGCCCGCCCGCTCTTTATTTCCTGTTCAGAATACCCATTATTAGAAAACGATCACAGGCCACAACAGCTGTCAGAAACACAAGAGAACACGCAAAACTGAGCACAATAAATGACGTTTTTCCGACCTTCCCCAAGATATTTCCTGACACTATGAATAAGTGCAATCATGCAAACGCAATAAAAACAATCATCCTACTATGCAGCAGGCCTGTCAAACGATGGATCAACGACCCCGTTCGTCACCATTCCCTATGTTTTGCGTCAGATACACCGATATTAATTTTACAGCTCTAATATGAAACAATCGTGTCGTGATTGCATGGCCTGACAAGTAGGGCCGGCAATTTCAACCAGCTTGGGCGAACTAAGGACACCATGAAACCACCAAATGCATTACAAAAACATTTTTTAGCTTTTCTGAGCTATGGAAATGACGGATAAATTTTGTGGATTTTGAGCTTTAGGCTGCCACACTTAACATAAATGTTATTACTTTTTTTTCTCACCTAAAGTGTCATATTTAGCGGTGAAGAAACGAAAGTTCCTGGTCGAATGGGAATATTTTGTCAGACAACACTCAAGTGCACACACCGTAATACAGAAGTACCAAAACCAGTGAACTATAAAAAACAACAACAAACAAACCTGTTAGAACGGTGACAGCCTGAAGTAAGTGAGTTACTTTCCTAGCTACAATCATAATGTAAGCAGGGACCACAGCTTAAGCGGGTTATTCCCTTTTACGAGTATTGGAAAACTGAACACATTTTCTGGACAGACGCAAACGGGAAATCATGCTACGTTTTAACTTTACTCCAGAATTATCAAAAGGTCCTAAGGTTGACCAGAAACAACAACGAAAGTTCTGTGCCCATGTCGCAATCGTTGAAGGACGAAAAGACTTGCTAAGATTCAGGGTGCAGCCACACGACCACGTCAACTTTCCTGCACTAAATCTTTGTCCAGTGTAAAACTGATTTGTGTCAAGTTTCAAAATGTCTACCAAAGGTAAAATATTATTATGTCCAACTCATTATTGTCATAAAATATAATATTTCTTCAATTGTACAACACTAGACCGGTACTCAAACTTTACACACACAAAGTGTTTACAAGTCTTCCCACAACGGAGCATATTTTAATAAAGTTCTATCACAATACAATGTATTTAATGAGGATTTGACTGACAAACAACAAATTCAATATAATATAAAGTAAATAAATAAAAAAGAAAAGTACACCCAAACAATTCTGATCACTACCAGCTGCTAAATAATTTCGCACATTTGCATGCTAGTTTTCGAAGGACGTCCCAAACTACACGGTACACACGGTCACCACTTCAAATTCGTGGAAAAATAAAAATCACATATTGCTGTTGTTGTTGTTGTTGTTTAGCCTCACACTCTCGGCGGCTTTAAACATAAATTTATTTCCAAAATCAGTCAGAACAATAGACTTAGACTTACCTTTGGTTCCTCCGGAAAAGCATATAAATCATATTTCTAAACCATTTTATTTCACGTCGAGGCTTGAAACATTGGCCAGTTTCTAGAAACTGCTGGGTTCTATCATATTCATTGCTTGTGGCGCCTCAAACAAACACAAAAATGTCGTAGGTTAATTATGTGGCACGGGATACAATCTTTTCTACAGCCATTGCTAAACATTGCCATAGCCTGGAAATGGGGTCTGATTGTCCCTTATCTGATTGTCCCTTATCTCCTGTTATCCATCGTTTTTGTCCTACCAAAATCTCTCTGGTATTTCCAGTCCCGGCCCAGCCAAACTGCGACTCAGAGTACTTAATTGCAAACATACAGTAGCTTATCTAGGCGTGGGGTGAGGGAGGAGGGGGGGTGGTGGTGGATGACAGAAAAAGAATAATAGGCCTAATCAGCTGTGATTTGGCTTGATATGTACGTGTAGGTCTAGGTCAGCCACCTCACTGGGTGCCTAGGCGTGTGTCACAAATCCCAGACTGGGAGATGTAATAGTTATAACAAGACGACAATCACGAACGAACAAGTATAACACTTAACAGAACAACCCATCAGACTCACACATTTATTAAACATAAAGATAAAGATACAGTGCAATGACATACATTATACTATTCAATTCAACTGCCGTCCAACGGCCTTATTTCCCCAAGCACTCTTCCTCGGGTCTACAACCCGGTAGTTACTTTTAAATACACTTCGGCTTCAGCCTCTCCACTCAGTGTCTTAATAACACATTCCTATGGCAATAACACCTGAGCATTTCAATAGCTCCTAAACATGGCAATAGCACGTTAATAGTTCAATTCACATTAATATCACAATATATATATATGGCCTTTAGCGTCTTTACAGACGGTCTTAGCAGCTAGAATATTCACTTTCACTTTGACTGACAGCTTCTCTCGTGGCTTATTCTACCAATGTTTGACCCGAGAGTGCGATGGCAGTGATTGCAGGTCAGTCTTTTGGGTTCACTTTGGCGAGTGTTTTCATTCCGCCTCTGTCGTTTTGTCAGGTATGTTTCTTTTGCCTTGAAGTCTATTGCGAGCGTGCCACTGCGCAATTTTTGTCTCCATCTGCTTCGATCATTTGCAAGGTTCTCCCATTCATTGGGGTCGATGTTGAATGCTTTCATCGTGACCTTGCAAGTGTCTTTGAATCGCAGATGTGGCCTACCTCTGGGTCGGTTGCCAGTAGCAAGTTCCCCGTAGAGAATTTGTCTGGGGATGCGATCATTTTCCATACGGTGGAGATGTCCAAGCCACCGCAGTCTTTTTTTGCCTAGGAGAGCCTGAGTTGATGGAATGTTGGCTCGGCTCAGAACTTCGATATTTGAGATCCTGTCTTGCCACTTGATCTTGAGAATTTTGCGTAGGCAGCGCAGGTGGAAGGAGTTGAGGGATCTTTCATGTTTGGAGTAGGTGGTCCATGTCTCTGAGCCATACAGCAGGGTGCTTAGGACGCAAGTTTGGTACACTAGTACCTTTGTTTTGATGGTCAGCTTGCTATTGTTCCACACCCTTTTTGAGAGTTTGCCAAAAGCTGTGGCCGCCTTTCCTATTCTGGCATTTATTTCAGTTGTTATGTCTGTGCTACCACTGATGGTTGAGCCTAGGTAGCAGAATTTTCCCACTTGCTCCAGAGGAGAGCCATTCAGCATGATTGGGTTGGGGTTTCTCAAGCCTTGTGTCAAAACTACAGTTTTTGAGACACTGATCTTTAGCATGAATTTGTCACAGGCTTTGGCAAGGCTATTGATGAGAGCCTGGAGCATGGTTTCATCGTGGGCCACGATTGCAGCATCATCTGCGAAGAGGAGCTCTTGTAACATAATATGCTCTGTACGAGATTTTGCTTTTAGTCTGGCAACGTTAAAAATGGAGCCGTCCACTCTGGTGTTAATAAGTACTCCACCTGAACATTGACCAAAGGCATTCTTGAGTAGGGCTGCAAAATATATACCAAATAAGGTAGGAGCAAGAACACATCCCTGCTTCACACCGCTGTTTACAGCAAATGAATTGGATGTGCAGCCCTCAAAGTTGACACATGCCCTCATGTCAGTGTGGAAGGAGGCAATAAGTTTTAGCAATGTTGGTGGACAGCCTATGGATTTAAGGACTGCATACAGGCCAGATCGGCTTACGGTGTCGAAAGCCTTTGTTAGGTCCACAAAGCATGTTATAAGCGGCCTGTTTTGTTCTTTACATTTTTCTTGGATTTGCCGAAGTGCAAATATCATGTCAATAGTTGATCGTTTGCTTCGAAAGCCACATTGTGTTTCTGGTAAGACTTTTTCCGCTAGTTGTTGAAGGCGGCAGTGGATGACGCGAGCAAAAGCCTTTCCAGTAATGCTGAGGAGGGATATGCCTCGATAGTTGTTGCAGTCGCCTTTGTCTCCTTTGTTCTTGTAAAGTGTGACAATTTTGGCGTCTCTCATATCATGTGGTATCACGCCTTCTTTCCAACACTGCAGTAACAGATTATACAGGTGTGGTAATAGTGGGCCTTTTAGGTCTTTTAATACCTCTGCAGGAATGTTGTCACTTCCTGTGGCTTTTCCAGCAGACAGGTGGTCGATTGCATTGGAAAGCTCGACTAAGGAAGGTTCAGCGTCAAGTTCGGCCATTATTGGCAGTTTTTGGAGGTGTTCCTCAAAATCTGGTGGAATATTTTTCTCAGTTGAATACAACAGAGAGTAATGCTCTACCCACCTGTTCAGTTGTTCATTTTTATCTGTGATGGGTTCACCATTTACAGACTTAAGTGGGGCGCTTTTGGTGATGATTGGCCCAAGAGCTACTTTCATCTGACTAAAGGCGGTTTTCATATCTCCCTTTTCATTTGCCTCTTGTATGCTGTTACACAAGTTTGTCCAGTATTTGTTGGCGCAACGTCTTACCTCCAGCTGAAGTTTAGCTTTTGCATTTTTCAAACAAGTTTTTGTACTCTGATTGCAATTTTTGTTATACTCATTGAAAGCAGATTTCTTTTGCTCAATGAGAGGTAGGAGAATTTCGCTGTTCTGGGCTACCCAGTCGTTGTTTGAAACTTTATGCTGTCCAAAAGACTTGATGGCACAGTCATGAATTTTTGAACTGAGAGTGTTCCATGTTTCATCTACCGAGTCACATTGGGTGACATTATCCATGCTTTCAGCAAATAACTTTTCAAATGACTTTCTATTTGATTCATCTCTGATTGCTGTTACATTGATCTTAGGGATTGAAGGGGCTTTTGATCTGTATATTTTCTTGGCCGAAATTTTGATTTTGCTGACTACCAGTGCATGGTCGGTGTCACAGTCAGCACTGTGGAGGGAACGAGTTATTTTTATACAGCCCAAACTCTTCCTCCTTGAGAGAATAAGATCTAATTGATGCCAATGGCCAGACCTGGGATGGCGCCATGATGTTCTTTGGCATCTCTTAAGGTCAAAGTACGTGTTTGTAACACATAATGAGTTTACGGAGCATAGCTCCAGAAGGCGCTGCCCGTTTTCGTTGATGTTGCCAATGCCGAAGTGCCCAATGCACTTTGGCCATGCGGAGTGATCTGCTCCCACTCGAGCGTTAAAGTCACCCAGAATTAGCAGGCCTTCGGTGAGAGGGATGTTGTGGAGAGTCCTCTGCAATGCCTCGTAGAAAATGTCTTTGGTTTCGTCAGAGGAGGTAAGTGTTGGGGCATAGACACAGATAATGTTGGTAAAACCAGACCGGGTGTTCAGTCTGAGTGTCATGATGCGTTCTGACACTCCAATTGGAGTTGCGATCGAATTGATAAGGGAGTTTTTTACGGCGAAGCCCACGCCGTGGATTCTCAGCTGTTCGCTGCTAAGGCCCTGCCAGAAGAAGGTGTAGTTTTCTTCTTTGACTGACCCGGAGTCGGGAAGTCGAGTTTCTTGAAGGGCAGCGATGTCGATGTTTAGTAGCGGAAGTTCTCGATCAATAATTTGGGATTTCCTGATGGAGTCAATATCAGTGAGATCTTGCTGTTGCAAGCCTGGGCGCATTGTTCTGACGTTCCAGGTACCAAGTTTTAGTATTTTTCTGTTTTTGCCAGGTGCACACTTTACGTCAGCTTTTTTACTTTTGGTCTAGCTCCAACCACCTTATGAAGCAGGCTGACGTGGCGGAACAACACCCAACTGCCTGGGGGCTGCCCAGGTTACGGCGGGCGGTAGTTGATCAATGCAGCTGAAAAGCCGCTCCCACCGACAGAGGGGACTCCTGGCGCTCATCCGTACGCCAAATGGATTGAGCTTATCACCGGTAACTGCCACCTCCCGTGTTGTGCCCATCCGTAACGGATGGCTGGAGTGTCCTCTCCAAATCGGAAATGGGTGGGCTTATAGAGGAGAGACAGACGCTTGCCAAGCCCGAGCAAACGCCTCCTCGTTTTGCTGCCTTGCCTGGGCTATTTTTAAGAGATGGTGCTTTGCCCAGAGGCACCACCCCTCTCTCTGCCATTCTAGTTAAACCCAAGGGAGAGACCAGGTCAATACATTTGGAACTAGTCCGGCTGCAGGAGATGCTGGAAGCCAGTTTGATGCAGTTCTCCCTGACAACCACCTTCGGGTCTCCACTCCTGATTTTCTGTCTGGGTTTACTCCCATAGCCTTTGCTATCATAGCAACACACAAGGCAGTGTGGTATTTGTATTCAGGGTTACCTTCCCCTAGTCTTCCTCTCTCCCGAGATGACCCACAAGACAGTGGGGGTGACAGTAGCAGGCTGTATTGTGTACTGTCATACAATAGCAGAAAACTCTGGCCTGACATACAATATCACAATAGCACAGTCGTATGTCAATATCACATGTAGTACATCTTAAGAGCACATTAACAATTCTATACACATCCCTGTCTGTGGCCAGACTACCACGACTCAGGCGTTCCTCCTGTCCTGCTCGACAGCTTCACTCCACTGGCCTATGCGTAGCCTTCGGCCCTATGCTGGCCTATCCCCTGAGCTAGTTCGCTCACCGCGGGTGGCGTCTCTGCCCGACCCCGGCACCTACAAGAATAACATTACATTTCTATAACACCATACAATTACTATCCACTTCACCACTCATTACGAACTATCAAGCGTACACACCATAGTCCACATTTCACTCACCACACCTCTTACGGTAACACACCTCTACCGTGTCACACCGCACTCAGACTCGCTACGAATCCATGATCCGAACTTACATCTATCGCTCATTGCGCACATCTCTATACACAGTAATCAATGACTTTCACATTCCTCACATATAACTTATTTACATCATGGTCATAGGAGAATATAGTACATCAATCATCATAATTATCAATCACAGTTCAACCTACCAGTCATCACTGGAAAACACACAATCTCCCGACTGCCTCTGATCTCACGTCTGTCCCCTTGGACCTCTTAACTTGCAGTGATCTGACTATTCAGATTTTGCCTCTACTACGCCTCAACTTCACTCACAACATGCACGCTTTAACGTTAACTAACAGAAGTCAATATAGGTGAGCAGCCTCACTATCCCGTGAGTCAATCCTACACTTCCATGCCCCCGTAATCCTTGAATCCCGCTCAATCCACTCGTGACAGCGTGTGCATCATTTCCTTGACTCATTTGTGACAGAATATTATTTTGACTAGACCATGAACGAAAGTAATCATTTGGTGTACAGGAAAGACAGAAAGGAAGAAACTTAATACATTCATGTACTGAAGTTTAAAGTAAGGAAACATTTTACTCACTTTTTACAACAGGACTTAAGGATACACAACATTGTCGTTTATCCGGTGTCTTTTTCTTGTCGGCATATAGCACAATCTGTAGTTCATCATGTTCCGAGCAAATATCAAGTGCTGATTGGAAGGACCGTACATAGGAATTACATTTTTTCATCTCCTGTTGAAGATCCTTAAGAATGACCTTGTCCAATTTTTCATTGCTGGTGTTGATAGTGGTGTCGACAAAATAAAGCTGTGCATATTTTGGTTCATTAGTTGAGCCCGGAGGAGGTGGCAATAAAGATCCTAATCTATGGCATAATTTGCCCTGGACTGTGAAGTTAGGATTAAAACCTGGCTGTCGAATTTCGTCACATCCTAAAGATGCTAAGGCTAAAGCATTGTTGTAAGATCTGCTTTGCTCAACACAGTTTGGTTTAACATCTAAAGCATAATATTTTGCAAGGCTTGGTGGGGGTGGCGGAGGCAAATCAATTTTAATTTTTCCATTTTGGCAACAGAAAGTGTTCTTTTCCGATGGCCATCTTAGTGCTCTACAGTAATCGCAGGAAGTGATGGGAGCGCCACATGAGTGCTTTATATTCAACTGTTGAAGATGTGCATGTGTTTCCTGAACAGAGTCTGCGTTACATGCAAGACAGTAAAACAATTCTCCTTTTCTTTTCTGAGTCATTTTCTTAGTCACATTAACAGTTGTTGGCAAAGCTGGATTGGAAGGATAATCTGCAGATGTAGAGGCAGAGGGGACGGCGACTGTTGGGGGATTGGAATGATAACCTGTAGATGTAGAGGCAGAGCGGGTGGCGATTGTTGAGGTATTAGTATTGGAAGGATAACCTGTAGACGTAGAGGCAGAGCGGGTGGCAATCGTTGAGGTATTGGAACGATAACCTGTAGACGTAGAGGCAGAGCGGGTGGCGACCTTTGACTTTGAGGTAGACGTAGAGGCGGCAATCGTTGAGGGATTGGGAGGATTATCTGTAGACGTACCGGCAGTGATCGTAGATCTAGTTGTAGTTATTTGTCGGGTAAGTCGTGGTGGGTCTACTTCACCAGACCTATGTCATTGTTGCATTGTTTTTTCCGTTTGGGGGTTAGCCTGTTCTTTTTGGGTGGCATTATTTATGCGAGTATTGCACGACCATGATAAGAAATAGAGATGTAGTCCTATTACCACACAGTGTAAGTACGCAATTTGTGTCTCTCACTTTAACCTAAACACGTGAAGTTGCAAGTCCACGCTTTAATTTCTTCTCTAGACCATTTCACTTTTCCAACCGTTAAAAGTTAAGTTGCAAGTCCACGCTTCCTTCTAGACCATTTTCCTTTTCCAACTTTACACTTGAATTCCTTTGACACAGTTTAAGTACACAAATTGTGTCCTTCGCTTTGTTTTTTAGATCTAAAACTTTCTAAACCACGTCGAGTTTTAAGCCCACGATTTCATTTCTATCCTCTTTCCAACTTCAACCAACTGAACTGTCGCTCGCTTTGTTTTGTTTACAAAGTTTGACATCCGCTTGGCCGGTTAATTAGTTTGAGAAGCCAAAGCTGAATCAAGAGGAGGCCATAATTTAAATGGCAAGACTCGGTAACTTTAATCGCACTTCCTTCGCATTATGTCAAAACAATGTCAGAATAAAAACTCAAAAATACTTTGTGTGATTTTTACAGTATATTTTGAGCAACGGCAAGGACAGGCTGTAAATTTTCTAACTGTGGAAGAAATTCTTAACTGACAGAACGGAAAAAAAAAGGCGCAAAAAAAAATGTCGGCATTGGAGATTGACCCGGAAATGATCGTAAAGTAATCGTAGCGACCTTGATATTTTTTTTCGTTAATTATCTTTTATTATCATATTGTTTTTATCAAATTCTCGCAAAACCATTGATTTGCTGTGAAAATAAATATGCCCATGCAAATCTTCAGCCAAAATACCATTTATATGGGAAGTTTCATAACTGTATCTTGTGTGGTTTAAGAGTCTATACGATCTAAACATTTTGGGCCTAGGTTTATTATAATATGATGATCAAATACAGGTCCATCTATAGATCTGTCTGTCTGTCTGTCTGTTTGTCAGTATGTCCATCTAGCTATCTCTGTCTGTATGTATGGCATGGCACTGAATCTTGCCATGTAAGTGTTTAATGTTGGATTTATTGTCTTTGCATTCTGCTCAGATCAGGTTTGTGAATATCCGTTTTTGGCACTACTTCTAACCCCGTCCATACGATTGGGTTTCGTAACTTTGCAGTAAAGAGACACCATTGTCAGATCCCGTAGAGATACAGCTGTACAAGATCTAGTTTTGTTATGCCCAATGCAAGAATTCCATGATATAATTTTCGGCAAAGGCAAAGTGTAATTAATATCTTGTTTGTACAAAGAAGAAATATATCTTGTTTTCGAACAACAACAAAATTAAATAAATAAATTTATATTCATGTTTATCTACTTCTCTGTTTGTTTATTTATCAATCTGTCCGTTTGTCTGTCTATTAAATCAATTATTCTACTCACAAGCTTAAGTTACAGATCCCAGTCTTGAAGTGAGAGACAATGCAGCCAGCCAATGTGAATGTCACCACAGTAAGAGGAATGTGTAGCATCACTAATGTACTCAGTCAATGTAAAAACGCTATCATTAACAGACTATTCAACTCCACAGTTGCTCTTTTCCGCCATAGCTGCTGTAGTCTACTATTACTATACAACTGGTAGAACTTATTCTGCGATAAATACAAACCATGAGCGGTAGGCTTGAAGGAGCCGGTTGGTGAGCACGCAGTGGACGGGTGGGGTTGGAGCAATGGACGGGTGGGGCTGGAGCAGTGGACGGGTGGGGCTGGAGCAATGGACGGGTGGGGTTGGAGCAATGGACGGGTGGGGCTGGAGCAGTGGACGGGTGGGGCTGGAGCAGTGGACGGGTGGGGTTGGAGTAATGGACAGGTGGGGCTGGAGCAGTGGACGGGTGGGGTTGGAGTAATGGACAGGTGGGGCTGGAGCAGTGGACGGGTGGGGTTGGAGTAATGGACAGGTGGGGCTGGAGCAGTGGACGGGTGGGGTTGGAGCAGTGGACGGGTGGGGTTGGAGCAGTGGACGGGTGGGGTTGGAGTAATGGACAGGTGGGGCTGGAGCAGTGGACGGGTGGGGTTGGAGCAATGGACGGGTGGGGTTGGAGCAGTGGACGGGTGGGGTTGGAGCAATGGACGGGTGGGGTTGGAGCAGTGGATGGGTGGGGTTGGAGCAGTGGATGGGTGGGGTTGGAGCAGTGGATGGGTGGGGTTGGAGCAGTGGATGGGTGGGGTTGGAGCAGTGGACGGGTGGGATTGGAGCAGTGGACGGGTGGGGTTGGAGCAGTGGACGGGTGGGGTTGGAGCAGTGGATGGGTGGGGTTGGAGCAGTGGATGGGTGGGGTTGGAGCAGTGGACCGGTTGGGTTGGAGCAGTGGACGGGTGGGGTTGGAGCAGTGGATGGGTGGGGTTGGAGCAGTGGACCGGTTGGGTTGGAGCAGTGGACGGGTGGGATTGGAGCAGTGGACCGGTTGGGTTGGAGCAGTGGACGGGTGGGGTTGGAGCAGTGGACCGGTTGGGTTGGAGCAGTGGACGGGTGGGGTTGGAGCAGTGGACGGGTGGGGTTGGAGCAGTGGACGGGTGGGGTTGGAGCAGTGGACGGGTGGGGTTGGAGCAGTGGACCGGTTGGGTTGGAGCAGTGGACGGGTGGGGTTGGAGCAGTGGACGGGTGGGGTTGGAGCAGTGGACCGGTTGGGTTGCAGCAGTGGACGGGTGGGGTTGGAGCAGTGGACGGGTGGGGTTGGAGCAGTGGACGGGTGGGGTTGGAGCAGTGGACCGGTTGGGTTGGAGCAGTGGACGGGTGGGGTTGGAGCAGTGGACGGGTGGGGTTGGAGCAGTGGACCGGTTGGGTTGGAGCAGTGGACGGGTGGGGTTGGAGCAGTGGACGGGTGGGGTTGGAGCAATGGACGGGTGGGGTTGGAGCAGTGGACGGGTGGGGTTGGAGCAGTGGACGGGTGGGGTTGGAGCAGTGGACGGGTGGGATTGGAGCAGTGGACGGGTGGGGTTGGAGCAGTGGACGGTGTCACGAGTGGAGTGAGTGCAGTTAAGGGGATTGCTACAGAGCGGGTGTAGAGTAATAAGGGCTCACGGCAGACAAGTAGGGAAAGACGTGAAAGGAAGAGAGTAAAATTAACGCACGTAGACAAGGAAGAAAAGCGTGCATGTTATGAGTGGTGGGGGTCTGAATGAGACGAAAGCGCTGTATTACTATCACTGCAAGTTAGAAGGTCCTACTGAACGGACGCTAGTAAGAGCCCAGCGGGCGAACATAAGGGGAGCAGTCGAAAGACCAGTGAGAGAGTTTTTCCAGTGATGAATGGTAGGTAGAACGTTGATTGATAATTATGATTGATGTATTATATTATATTCGTCTATTACCATGATGTAAATAAGTATATGTGAGGAATGTGGAAGTCCTTGATATGGGATATAGCAATGTGCGCCATGAGCGATAGATGAAAGTGAGTTCATGGATTTGTAGCGCGAGTGAATAGTGTGTACTCCGATGGAGGTGTGTTACCGTAAGATGTGTGGTGAGTGAAATGTGAACTATTGTGTGTACGCTTCATGGGTTGTAGGGAGAGGTGGAGTGAATAGAAATGGTATGGCATTATACCAATGTAATGTTATTCTTGTAGGTGTCGAGGACGGGCCGCAGAGCCACCTCGATGAGCACAGGGGATAGGCCAGCATAGGGCCGGAGGCCACACATAGGCCAGAAGTGAGGCTGTCAGTGCAGGACAGTAGAGGCACATAAAGTCGTGGCAGTCAGGCCACGGACAGGGACGTAGATATGAGCGTGAATGTGATAATGTACTATTGCCATGTTGATGGGCTAGTGAACTGATACTGTACTAGTGCCATGTTGATGGGCTATTGAAATGATAATGTGTTATTGCCCTGCGGAGATGCGAGTAGAATGCTAAGGTGTATGACAATAGGAAGGTGATATGGAGAGACTGCGGTGCCAGTGAATTATTAATGTGCTATTAAGACCCTGAGGGGAGAGGCTGAGGCCGAAGTGCCTTTAGGAGTAACTACCGGGTTGTGGATCCGAGGGAGAGTGTATGTGAGAATAAGGCCGTTGTACGGCAGTTAATTCCAATAATATAATGTATGTAATTGCGCTATTATCTGTATAATTATGTTTAATAAATGTGTGAGTCTGACGGATTGTTCTGTTAAGTGTTAAACTTGTTTGTTCGTGATTGTTGTCCTGTCATAAACTATTACATCTCCCAGTCTGGGATTTGTGACAGACGGGTGGGGTTGGAGCAGTGGACGGGTGGGATTGGAGCAGTGGACGGGTGGGGTTGGAGCAGTGGACGGGTGGGGTTGGAGCAGTGGACGGGTGGGGTTGGAGCAATGGACGGGTGGGGTTGGAGGAGTGGACGGGTGGGGTTGGAGCAGTGGACGGGTGGGGTTGGAGCAGTGGACGGGTGGGGTTGGAGCAGTGGACGGGTGGGGTTGGAGCAGTGGACGGGTGGGGTTGGAGCAGTGGACGGGTTGGGTTGGAGCAGTGGACGGGTGGGGCTGAGAGCTGGTGACTCGGCAGATGGTCATGAAAATTAAATGGATCTGTTTCTCAGCGCTTCACTCATTCCTGTCTGTATGTTAGTGTGACATGTGGCATGTCTGTCGTGATAATGTTCATTATCTAGTTTGGAGAGACGGGAAGAGTGGTTTATTTACACATTCAAATTAGATAGATAGATAGATAGATAGATGGATAGATAGATAGATGGATAGATAGATAGATAGATAGATAGATAGATAGATAGATAGACAGACAGACAGACAGACAGACAGACAGATAGACAGATAGACAGATAGAGAGATGGATAGATAGATAGATAGATAGATAGATAGATAGATAGATAGATAGATAGATAGATAGATAGATAGATAGATAGATAGATAGATAGACGGATAGACGGATAGACGGATAGACGGATAGACGGATAGACGGATGGATAGATAGATAGATAGATAGATAGATAGATAGATAGATAGATAGATAGATAGATAGATAGATAGATAGATAGATAGATAGATAGGTGGATAGGTGGATAGATAGATAGATAGATAGATAGATAGATAGATAGATAGATAGATAGATAGATAGATAGATAAAGATAGATGGATAGATAGATAGATAGATAGATAGATAGATAGATAGATAGATAGATAGATAGATAGATAGATAGATAGATAGATAGAAAGATGGATGGATATATAGATAGTTAGATAGGTAGATAAATAAATAGATAGATAGATAGATAGATAGATAGATAGATAGATAGATAGATAGATGGATAGATAGATAGATAGATAGATAGATAGATAGATAGATAGATAGATAGATAGATAGATAGATAGATGTAGATAGATAGATAGATAGATAGATAGATAGATAGATAGATAGATAAATAGATAGATAGATAGATAGATAGATAGATAGATAGATAGATAGATAGATAGATAGATAGATAAATAGATAGATAGATAGATAGATAGATGGATAGATAGATAGATAGATAGATAGATAGATAGATAGATAGATAAATAGATAGATAGATAGATAGATAGATAGATAGATAGATAGATAGATAGATTGATAGATAGATTGATAGATAGATAAGCGCCTCTACCCTGCTGTAAGAACACATTGTCACTTTGACAACTTCAGGGAATAGCTTTTATGATCGTAACTTCACGAGCTGCGCACTCAAATTTTATTTGCAGAGATATTGAGATTTTGCTACACTTAAACACAATTTGACCTACATTAGCATCTCACCTGCACTGTTTAAAATGAAACAGATTCCTCTAACCTGAGAAAGGTGTGTTTTAACTCTTATCTGAGTAGAAAATTATTGTGAACAGTTTCTGACTGAGCGAAGCTGATATGTTTATTGATTATTATTTTATATATATCACTTACCTTACAAAGTATCCAGTATCAGTCTTAAGCCTTTGTCTAATTTGGTTGACGATTTAATGAAATCTATGCTTTGGCCTGTACCAATAAATTCAATAATTTCATACAATTAAGGTACCTCAGGCTGACTCGAGACTTAACCCCATGTTTCAAAAGATTAATGACAACTTTGCTTTGACCTGTAGCAATATTGAAAGGTGTGCCAGGCTCTCTCGATACTTAACCTTTTGTTTACTGAGATAATTATGATTTACTACGTACAAGTTCCGAATAACGCTTTGTAAGCTTGACCATTCATATTGACTCATTCTATTTGGGATGATGAGACTGACAAATGTATTCTAGAATAATCCTATCATAAACATGTTGGTTTACGGACTCTCAATGAACTTTCGTTACTCATCCTATTGGCAGAATGTAAATACAGTATAGATGACGTATTCATTGTGTTCACTTTGAACGAAAACTGAAAATTTCTGCACATTTCTCGCGAAATACTGTTGTTTGTGTGTATGTGTTTTTTTTTTTTTTTTGTCTTTGGGGCCTGGGGGTGGGGGCGATATGCAGCGCCGCAATTAAAGATCTCCTAAAAATCCTAAAAAAAATTTTTTTTTTTTTTCGGCTTAAGCACACAAAAACCGTCGTTTTCGTGTGTGATCGAGTCAAATATTCAATCCCTCGCACCATTTGCTGTCATTTTCTTATAAAAATTAAAGCATAATTGAAAAAAGATTTCTCAACATTTGAGATGATAACACTAGTTATTTGTGACTGAAATCTGTATATCATGGAATTATAAGTTATAACTAGTCCCACCACCTACTAGACTGCAGGGTAATTTTCCGTAGAAATCTTCATTGGCAACAGGACTCGCAAGTCCTTGGTGAGCAAAGGGTTAAGTTGCAGGAACAAACATCAATAAAGTTATTGGTAACATGTTGTGAAATTGGTAGTGACGGTCCTTCTCTGCCCGTTTCCTAACCCATTGTACCATGGTGGTATTGATGAGGCAGCCTCTCCCCCGCTCCCCCCCCTCCCCACCAACTCCTCCTGTGAACTAAATTATTAGTTTAACTTTATGTGTGTATTTCACGCACATCCGATGAAGTTGAAGGTGAAATTTACAGGTTAATTAATCTAGGGATTTTTCACATAATTACCTAAGACTATTCATGAAAACCTTTCCCGTTAGATTCTTAATGGTGAAAAATTAACTGATCAAGCTGTGAGAAACAAGCTAAAGGAAAGAACCCGAAAGGTATTCAAAGGCGGAAAGTGCCAACTGTTGTCCAGCCGGCGTACTATTAAACCCAAAATCAAACCAAACCCAAACAGCCACCCCCCCCCCCCACACACACATACCTCCCGCCACGAAAGCAATCCGAGCTGGGAAACCCGTCATACAGCCAAACAACAGCCTTTAATAACACAAAATTGAAGAGACTGTTTTCTCTCCTTATTACGTGTGAGATTTTGTTCTGTCAGTAAATGAGCTGAGCTAACAAACGTAGGTGGTTCCTCCTGCATAGTTAATACACCTTTTACCACAAGCACTACACAAAACATGTTAAACCAGATAAGAAAGTGCCAGCAGCTGGAAGCGACCAAGGTGTACAATCTTAAGTTAAGCTTAAAACGCTAAATCAAACAAAGAACTAGAATAACCACAAGCTGAGAACATGATTATACCTGGACACGCCAGCTCTTAGTTTATTTTAATTAATATTAAATTTATCACCCGGGGTGTTTTCTAGCAGAAACGTGGACGTGGGACCTGATGAAATATGAGGGTCTGTGCAGTACTCTACACTTCGGCGGGGGGGGGGGGACAAAAGAGAAAGGGTGGGGGTGGAGGGGTGTGTCACGAGTGGAGTGAGTGCAATTAAGGGGATTGCTACAGAGCGGGTGTAGAGTAAGAAGGGCTCACGGCAGACAGGTAGGGAAAGACGTGAAAGGAAGAGAGTAAAATTAACGCACGAAGACAAGTAAGGAAAGCGTGCATGTTATGAGTGGTGGGGGTCTGAATGAGGCGAAAGCGCTGTATTACTATCACTGCAAGTTAGAAGGTCCTACTGAACGGACGCTAGTAAGAGCCCAGCGGGCGGACATAAGGGGAGCAGTCGAGGGACCAGTGAGAGAGTTTTTCCAGTGATGACTGGTAGGTAGAACGTTGATTGATAATTATGATTGATGTATTATATTATATTCGTCTATTACCATGATGTAAATAAGTATATGTGAGGAATGTGGAAGTCCTTGATATTGGATATAGCAATGTGCGCCATGAGCGATAGATGAAAGTGAGTTCATGGATTTGTAGCGCGAGTGAGTAGTGTGTACTCCGATGGAGGTGTGTTACCGTAAGATGTGTGGTGAGTGAAAGGTGAACTAGTGTGTGTACGCTTCATGGGTTGTAAGGAGAGGTGGAGTGAATAGAAAGGGTAGGGTATTATACCAATGTAATGTTATTCTTGTAGGTGCCGAGGTCGGGCCAAAGAGCGCCGCCTACGGTGATAGGCCAGCATAGGGCCGGAGGCCACACATAGGCCAGAAGTGAGGCTGTCAGTGCAGGACAGTAGAGGCACATAAAGTCATGGCAGTCAGGCCACGGACAGGGACGTAGATATGAGCGTGAATGTGATAATGTCCTATTGCCATGTTGATGGGCTAGGAACTAATAATGTACTATTGCCATGTTGAGGGGCTATTGAAATGATAATGTGTTATTGCCCTGCTGAGGCGCTAGGGGAGTGCTAAGGTGTATGACAATAGGAAGGTGATATTGAGAGACTGCGGTGCCAGTGAATTATTAATGTGCTATTAAGACCCTGAGGGGAGAGGCTGAGGCCGAAGTGCCTTTAGGAGTAACCACCGGGTTGTGGATCCGAGGGAGAGTGTGTGTGAGAATAAGGCCGTTGTACGGCAGTTAATTTCAATAATATAATGTATGTAATTGCGCTATTATCTGTATAATTATGTTTAATAAATGTGTGAGTCTGATGGATTGTTCTGTTAAGTGTTAAACTTGTTTGTTCGTGATTGTTGTCCTGTCATAACTTATTACATCTCCCAGTCTGGGATTTGTGACAGGGTGTGTCTTGAGAAGATAGCGGAAACAACTTCATAATCTAGCAATAAGGTATGTTAGAACTGCTGTAATTATAATTTGTATGAGAAATTTAAAAAAAACACAAAAAAACAGTAAGATGCATACATGGTATAGATCTATATATAAAAATTAATACTCACCAACATGGGCATGAAACAGCTTTTCCAGTGAAAATCACAACAAAAACTGAAAACTAATAACCACAGTAGTATAGAGCTCAGTAATAAACAAAAATTACGCAGTCTGTGCTGAATTCGTTTAAAATAACTTTTCTCAAATTCTCTGGTCACGTCATATATTCCGAAAAAAAAAAAAATGGGGACTATGAAATGGAAAAATCGATACCAAGTAATGGTAAATTTTTCATGGATGCATTCAGCTTCAGGTCGTCAGAATAAGACCATAGATTACTGCAATCTGCCCGTCTTCTATGGGTAAGAAAATCGTTCCGTTAGACTTGAAACGTGGAGTATCTATATAGCTGTGCCTTTGTGGGGAAATAAAAATAGCCTACTGTTTTCACATGAACGTGCCTATAATTGAAAAGTATTGATTGCGAAAAGAACGAAGATCATAATTTTGAATCATTCTGAAGCACACAGAAATCGCTATTGTTAGCTCAGCTTTTCTGTCAATACATCAAACCTAACAAAGGAGGGGGGGGGGGCACAAACGCCTCTTTAGGGAAGTCAAAATTTAACCCCACCAGGGAATACATCACTGTATGACTTAATAATCTTTTTAAATACAGTTGCAGACCTTCGCCCTCACAGTCATGAAAATCTTTCCTTAATCCTGAATTTTGGACTCATGGGTATCCGTGTAGCCTCATTTTCTGTACCAGTACTTTTTGTCTATTTATTTATTTACTAGTAACTGTCCCACAAAGGCACCATTTCAGACAGAAAAAAAAAACACACAAAATGTTAAGTTAGGATAGATCTAGATCTAGGTGTCGGGATGTATAATTTCTTCCACAAAATTCAGCAAGATATGATATGATATGATCCATTTCTATCAATTTATAAAACTGGCTAACCCATTATTCTTACTAGTAACTGCCCCATATTTTCAGGTCAGGTCAGGTCAGAAAAATCTGCTACTGGTAACATGTAATCCAGTACAACCTGTTTCATGAACTGGTACGCTAGCATGGTATCAGTGGGCGTGCACCTGTCGGTGCAAACGGCCAGGACGGAGGAGGTTTCATCTAACCCAACGGCCACATGCTAGGGCACAATGTGACCCTCAGTACTTGAGTCCTTCATATTGGCCCCCGGTAGCGGTGTGGTCATGGGCTTGTTTGCCTAAATCACAGACGAAGAATTGAGCAAACTTCCCGGACGCAGCTTCGAAGCTGGCGGCAGCAGGCCAGTGGTTGATTGATAGGGCAGATGGCAATATACCGTCACTCTGGCCTGGATATCGTGACACAGAGCATCCACCAGTATTGGTGTTCTTTGGTTTGGGTCTTTCACCCTAGTCAGTTGGGACTGCGAGGCTGTGGAGTAGCCTACAGGCAGCCGGTCAGGCAATATGACTGTCCCTCTGGCATCCCCCTGCACCTGGATACATTTCCAGTCGTCTTGACCCTGTCTTGCCACTTGGATAAGTTGTGTCCAGGCGAGAGAGTGAGTCTGATGTTTGCGCAGCTCTTTCTCACTAAAAACAAATTCTTTGCGCCAGTCTTAACACTCACCTCGTCTTCTTTCATCTTTGTCTCGTCTTCTTTCCTCTCAAAATTCCAACGGCGATGGGCGAGTGCGGTGGCAGCAGGTTTGGATAGACTGGAAGCTGTTAGCACAGACCTACACGTTGGTGGCTGTGGGCTATGGTCGCTTCATCGTCGATTGAAGTGGAGGCGTGGGGAGGCAGCACCCACAGTAGCTGAGCAGCCTTATTTAAGGATAGCACTGCTCACCTCAACTGAGGAAGGGGCTAGAAAAGGTGCCCTAAAGAAAGCCCACTTCACATCACCCTGACTGGTATACCGCGACCAGTGGGGATCCCTTTTTGCGGTCGAAACAAAAAGAAATGCAGCTTACTCAGGCTAGGAGCCTGGAATATACGCACACTACAGGACAACTCAAACAACCCGGAAAGACGCACTGCACTTATTGCCATTGAGCTCAGCAGGTACAACCTGGACATAGTGGCACTCAGTGAGACCAGACTCCCTGATAGTGGCCAACTCAAAGAGCTCAGTGGTGGATACACCTTCTTCTGGAAAGGCAAGGGTGCAGTCGAACCGAGACAGCATGGTGTTGGGTTTGCAATTAAAAATGACCTTGTCAGAAACTTGCAGTCCATGCCAATTGAAATAAATGACAGGCTAATGACACTCAGGATCCCAGTTGGGAAAAGCCAGTCAGCCACCCTCATTAGCGCATATGCGCCCACCATGACAAACCCAGATGAAGCCAAAGACAAGTTCTATTCTGATCTAGAATCTGTCATATGCTCTGTCCCGGCAGCTGATAAGCTGATTCTCTTGGGGGACTTCAATGCTAGGGTTGGCTCCGAAATCTCAGCGTGGCCAAATGTTTTGGGCCCTCATGGAGTTGGTGCATGCAATAACAATGGGTTGCGCTTACTTACTTTGTGCGCTGAATTTGGCCTGTTCATTACCAACACAAATTTTAGTCTCCCCGTGAGAAACAGAACGTCATGGATGCATCCCCGCTCAAAGCATTGGCATCTCATAGACTATGTCATTGTGAGGAAGACTGACAGAAAGGATGTCCTTGTAACAAAGGCGATGTGTGGTGCCGAGTGTGGAACTGACCACAGACTCATTGTTTGCAAGCTCAGACTAACATTGAGGCGCAATAGACGCCCTCAAGGGAAAGCGCCACCTAAACGCCTAAATGTTTCAAAACTCTGCTCAGCTGAGAAACAGAGCGAGCTCTCATCAGAACTCTCCTCAAAATTGGATTGCGTGACTTTTGACCCTGAGAACAGAGCTGGACTGACCTAAATACGACTGTACACTCTTGCGCCAGCAGCACAGTTGGTTTTCCTGTCCGCAAGCACCAGGACTGGTTCAATGATAAGGATAATGAAATCAAAGTGCTCATCAAAGAAAAAAATAGTCTCATCCAAGCTCACTGCAGTGACCCCTCTTCCACAGCAAAAGCTGATGCACTGCGTGCATGTAAGGGTGTACTCCAGAAGAAGCTGAGGAAAATGAAAAATGACTGGCTTGAAGAGCGAGTAAGAGAAACTCAGAAATATGCCGACACAAACAACACTAGAAAGTTCTTTGAGAGCCTCCGAGCTGTGTTTGGACCATCCCGCTCTGGCACTACGCCACTTCTTGCGTCAGATGGTTCAACACGCATTGTTGAATTGAATGCCATAATTCAGCGTTGGGCAGAACATTTCGGAGGTGTGCTAAATCGGCCATCAAATATAAATACTGAGTCCATTGACCGCCTCCCTCAGACTCCTATTAATGCAGCTCTTGCCAAGCCATTCACAGCAAATGAGACCCGAACTGCCACAAATCAGATGTCCTTTAACAAATCACCAGGCGTGGATTCAATTCCTGCTGAGGTGTATGCCTTCGGTGGAGAAAAGCTTATTGAAAGGTTGACCGAGTTGTTCAATCATATGTTGAAAGCAGGGAAGCTGCCACAGGACTTCAAAGATGCTTCAATCATCCATCTGTACAAAAACAAAGGGGACAGCCAAGTCTGTGACAACCATCGGGGAATCTCTCTACTTTCAATTGCTGGCAAAATATTGGCAAGAATGCTTCTGAATCGCCTTCTTGATCACCTCTCGTCAAATGACTTGCTTCCCGAGAGCCAATGTGGCTTTCGTAAAGAGAGGGGAACGGCGGATATGATTTTTGCTGCCAGACAGATTCAGGAAAAATGCATGGAACAAAATAAAGCGCTGTATATCACATTTGTTGACCTCACAAAAGCATTTGACACAGTGTGTCGTGAAGGCCTCTGGAAAATCTTGGCGAAGTTTGGATGTCCACCCGAATTCATCACAATAGTGCGCCAGTTTCATGATGGCATGCAAGCTGCAGTCAAAAGCAACGGCAGTGTTTCAGAGCCCTTTGCTGTCACAAATGGGGTAAAACAGGGTTGTGTCTTAGCCCCAACTCTGTTCAGCATCATGTCTCTGTAATGCTACAAGAAGCCTTTAGCTCTCCTCCTCAAGGGGTAAGCATCAAGTACCGAACTGATGGCAGTCTATTCAACCTCAGGAGACTTCAGACAAAAACCAAAACCAAAAGTACTCAAGTCTGTGACCTACTATTTGCTGATGATTGTGCACTTCTGGCACACGATGAGGATAGCATGCAAAACTGTGTTGATAAGTTCTCTAGTGCCTGTGACAACTTTGGCCTCACAATAAGCACAAAGAAGACGGAAGTGCTCCATCAGCCTACTCCAGACGACAAGTATCCTGTGACCCCAAATATCAAAGTCCATGACAGTCTTCTGAAGGTGTCGGAGAACTTCACCTATCTTGGCAGTACACTGTCTTCCACGGCTCGTGTTGATACTGAAATTCCCTCAAGAATCAGCAAAGCCAGCTCTGCATTTGGCAGGCTTCGAAAGAGAGTGTGGGATGTTGCCGGCATTCGCACAGACACTAAGCTGAAAGTGTACAATGCTGTGGTCCTTCCCACCCTACTCTATGGGGCTGAAACCTGGACAGTGTACCAATCGCATGCCAGAAAGCTAAATCACTTTCATCTGGCCTGCCTTAGAAAGATCCTAAGGATCAAATGGGAGGATAAAATTCCAGACACTGAGGTCCTCAATCGTGCCAAGGAATTGAGCATCTTCTGCCACCTGAAAAAAATTCAGCTACGTTGGGCAGGACATGTTGTCAGAATGCCCGACTCCAGACTCCCTAGGCAAATCTTCTTCTCTGAGCTCTCCAATGGAACGAGGAATGTTGGGGCCCCAAAGAGACGTTACAAAGACACTCTCAAGCAATCACTGAAGGCCTTTGCCATTGATGTGAGTGAGTGGGAAAAGCTCTCGCTTGATCGTGCAAATTGGAGGGCGGCCCTTACCAGAGGCAGCTAGCAAAGCATGGGAAGCTGACAGAGTCCAGCAGGCTATCAAAAAAAGAGAACGGCGCAAGAAAAGGCCCAGTGGTACTGAACCAACGGAGCAGTCTTGTCATTTATGCGGAAGGGTCTGCAGGGCAAAAATAGGACATCAGTCACATGAGAAGCCATAAGTCATGAAAGAACAGTCTTTCCATTCTGTCCTCTGTGTCCTTTAGTTCTCTTTATTGTCCATGTGTTGAAATTCTCAACAATTTCTGTTCTTTATTCCTCTGGTGTTGTTAAGGTCATCATCATACCTGATGGACGAACTATTATTACTATTATAACTGCCCCATTCTTCGAATGGTAAAAAACAAAACTCACCACTCCAGACCGAAAGGAATCAGCAGAAAGACATTGATGTCGAGACACTTTGGGTCATCCACATAAAATCGGCGATCAATAGATAGATAGGATAGTATTACAGTAGTACACAGTGCACAGTAGTGCGCACCGAGCATTTTTCATGGGCTCATGTGTTCGTAAAAAATGATCTAAATATTAACGCACAGTTTTCTTGGTATGAATGAATGGCACTCACCTCATCTGTATATCACTATCAAAGTTTTCTTGGCGTGGCTGGATCGTGAACTCTAGTTTACATTTCCGGCAAGAGGCGGAAATGACGAAATTGACGGAAGTACATTATCACGTCGTATTCGCAATCATGAATTGATAACTGATAATTATAACTGAATTTCTGGGAAAAGTAAAGAGTTTCGGGAAAAAATGAGCTCGAAACGTACAGGCTTAATCAATTTTACATACATGTTGCGTAGTAAAAAAGCCTTGACTATCGCAAAGTTGGGCCCAAGCTCCATTATTATATGATACCTATAGTGGTCATCATATCTCTTATACCTATAGTGGTCATCATATTATCTCTTATACCTATAGTGGTCATCATATCTCTTATACCTATAGTGGTCATCATATTATCTCTTATACCTATAGTGGTCATCATATTATCTCTTATACCTATAGTGGTCATCATATTATCTCTTATACCTATAGTGGTCATCATATTATCTCTTATACCTATAGTGGTCATCATATCTCTTATACCTATAGTGGTCATCATATTATCTCTTATACCTATAGTGGTCATCATATTATCTCTTATACCTATAATGGTCATCATATCATCTTTTATACGTATGGTGGTCATCATATCTCTTATACCTATAGTGGTCATCATATCTCTTATACCTATAGTGGTCATCATTTTATCTCTTATACCTATAGTGGTCATCATATTATCTCTTATACCTATAGTGGTCATCATATTATCTCTTATACCTATAGTGGTCATCATATCTCTTATACCTGTAGTGGTCATCATATTATTTCTTATACCTGTAGTGGTCATCATTTCTCTTATACCTATAGTGGTCATCATATTATCTCTTATACCTATAGTGGTCATCATATTATCTCTTATACCTATAGTGGTCATCATATCTCTTAGACCTATAGTGGTCATCATATCTCTTAGACCTATAGTGGTCATCATATTATCTCTTATACCTATAGTGGTCATCATATCTCTTATACCTCTAGTGGTCATCATATCTCTTATACCTATAGTGGTCATCATATTATCTCTTATACCTATAGTGGTCATCATATCTCTTATACCTATAGTGGTCATCATATCTCTTATACCTATAGTGGTCATCATATTATTTCTTATACCCATAGTGGTCATCATTTCTCTTATACCTATAGTGGTCATCATATTATCTCTTATACCTATAGTGGTCATCATATCTCTTAGACCTATAGTGGTCATCATATCTCTTATACCTTACCTCTAGTGGTCATCATGACTCATCATATCTCTTATACCTCTAGTGGTCATCATGTCTCATCATATCTCTTATACCTATAGTGGTCATCATATTATCTCTTACACCTATAGTGGTCATCATATCTCTTAGACCTATAGTGGTCATCATTTTATCTCTTATACCTATAGTGGTCATCATATCTCTTATACCTATAGTGGTCATCATATCTCTTAGACCTATCGTGGTCATCATATCTCTTAGACCTATAGTGGTCATCATATTATCTCTTATACCTATAGTGGTCATCGTATTATCTCTTACACCTATAGTGGTCATCATATCTCTTAGACCTATAGTGGTCATCATTTTATCTCTTATACCTATAGTGGTCATCATATCTCTTATACCTATAGTGGTCATCATATCTCTTAGACCTATAGTGGTCATCATATCTCTTAGACCTATAGTGGTCATCATATTATCTCTTATACCTATAGTGGTCATCATATCTCTTAGACCTATAGTGGTCATCATATCTCTTAGACCTATAGTGGTCATCATATCTCTTATACCTATAGTGGTCATCATATCTCTTAGACCTATAGTGGTCATCATATTATCTCTTATACCTATAGTGGTCATCATATCTCTTATACCTCTAGTGGTCATCATGACTCATCATATCTCTCATACCTCTAGTGGTCATCATGACTCATCATATCTCTTATACCTCTAGTGGTCATCATGACTCATCATATCTCTTATACCTCTAGTGGTCATCATGACTCATCATATCTCTGATACCTATAGTGGTCAATGTAGCCTCGTTCCTTACAGCAAATCTCATATTATACTCTCTGTAAGCCTATAGTGTGTGCCTGAAATTTCCTGTGATTTGAGGTCAATAAAAAGAAAGCAAATGCCCGAAAGTCTACTGAGATAGAGTTGCCTGTATATCATATGTGATCAGTTCACTTCCTGTTCTTATTCAGCATTCTTGCCACTTTCCAGACCTGCACGTAATCTAGCTGAACTTTAAACTTTGTGTGTCCTTTTCTTACAAGGAGCGGGATCGACATACAACATAGATTCGGATTGAAATCTCCCTGCTGGATTGACTTCAAATGTTGCATGGGCTCATAAAGATATTTCACACTAAATCTTATAGAATTTCTTTTTCTCTTTGTTTATACCGGTTAGACTACAGCTTGATTCTGCTAGCCTTCTCTCAGCTTTGCAAAAAATCAAAAAGTAGATTGAGCTATTATAAAAGCCATTTCCGCAGCAATAAACATTGCCAAACACTAAAATGTGTGCCCACCTTGAACGGGTAAAAAGGATTTGTTACACGCATGGAACAATACTCCACGCACTAAAAGACGTTTATGTTGAATATAATTATTATTTTAGTGTTTCGCACAGTTGATTAATGTAGAAATTTTTTTTAATGGCTCGGTCTATTTAGTATGATTTTGTATTGAGAGCAAAAGTTTTGGAAAAAATCGACGCCAATTCCGCACATTCCAAGAAAGGCGCAGTAAAGACAACGCTAAAATCCGTTACCGCAATTATTGATCAGAACTGATCTGGTTTCATGTTTTCAACTAAACTGTTATATAATTATGTGAACACCCCACAAAGAACTCGTGTCAGATAGCTGTCAGAGGCTTAACATCTTTCTTCTCTCCAAATCATGTCAAATTCAAAGCACAGAGCATGAAATTTCACACACTGAAATGTCGCCCATTTGAAATCTAAAAAAAAAAAAAAAAGCACTTTCCTGTATTTTTAACACAAATATTTTCTACCCTGATGTTGTATAAACCCGTCATACACAGGATGGCATACACAGGATGTCATACACAGGATGTCAAACACAGGATGTCATACACAGGATGTCATACACAGGATATCATACACAGGATGTCATACATAGGATGTCATACACAGGACGTCATACACAGGATATCATACACAGGATGTCATACACAGGATGTCATACACAGGATGTCATACACAGGATGTCATACACAGGATGTCATACAGAGGACGTCATACACAGGATGTCATACACAGGATGTCATACACAGGATGTCATACACAGGACGTCATACACAGGATGTCATACACAGGACGTCATACACAGGATGTCATACACAGGATGTCATACAGATCATCTTTTATATCTATACCAGTATGTAAAAAAAAACGTGTAAAGGGGGGGGGGGTTAATGTTAAACGTTTTCATTTTTATTCACAA
This sequence comes from Onchidella celtica, assembly GCA_963931925.1. NCBI lineage: Eukaryota > Metazoa > Mollusca > Gastropoda > Systellommatophora > Onchidiidae > Onchidella > Onchidella celtica. The sequence goes on from OZ007573.1 coordinate 64,508,392, forward strand.
TTTACTATGTATAAAACTGGACCTACGGCCTCGCACACAGCTCGGATGTACGTGAAATTTTGAAGGTGCTTTCCTGTCGACCTGCGAAATGTTTTCTGTTTTTTTTTTTTTTTAGATTTGGAGACAAGAAATGGTGGGAAAAAATATATATATTTTGTTTTTGTTGTGGCTGATTTCTGCCCGAATCTATCTTTTCCACGAACGCATCTCATCATCTGAATTGGGCGAGGCCTACAAGTACGTTAGATCTTCAATGCTGGGTGGACATGCCGTGGTGCGCACAGGCATCACGTGCACTGCATAAGGCTTACCTGCCTTCACCCTTTACATCATAGACCACTTCCTCCTCCTCGCCTTTTGTCTTTAATCGTTCATAGAACGGAACAGTCACGAGTTTAAATAAAACAAAAATGCTCATTTTGAGAATCACGCCATACGTGGCTTTACACATGATGAAAATATAAAACACGTATAAATATTATTGCTGTGTAGCCATGAGCCTACTACATGTAGAATGCCGTGTGGAACTCATGTGTAAACAAAGAATAATATAATATTAAGAAGTGCATATCCGTACAACACGTTGTATGGATATGGACAGTGCATAATTATCCGTACAACATGTTTACCAAAAGCGCGATTGGTGAAGGTTTGCTTGAAACAAAACTTGGTATGGTGTTCACGAATTTGAAGTGACAACACATGGAATAGTCAGATGGACCTGGGGGCGTGAGGGCCTAGTCAGTTTGTATCAATGGGCGGTAGTCAGATTGACTAATCAGGGGAAAAGGGGCTAGTGTAGCTATTGGTGATCGACGTACACTCAAATATATTATTAGCGTAGATCACGCAATCTCCGTGCAGCTGAAGTCGGATTGTTTTGCTACTAAGCCGATTCATATTTTTAAAAACTATGCAAATTAACAAGGTCAGTAATGTAGGTCATTGGTGCTGACTGTAATTATTCCGGTGTGTGTTCTACGTTATCGAATTGTGTGCGTTGCACGGATATGCACTTCCATGATATTTATGGTTATTCATTGATGTTGATACACTAATATGCAGTTGGCACATGCATGATGAAATGAATACGCAAACAGATGTTAAAGGATGCTTTTGAACAAAATGTAAGGAAACGATTTAAACTCAGATCGAAGGCAATAATGCACTGTATGAAATATTTCTCATAATTCGCATCTGCATCAAATAGCATCAATAGAAGCTGGAAACAGCTGTTGCCAAAATCTGAAGACGCTTGAATGAACTAACTCAAGACCATTTTAAATGATTAGATCTAAGTCTGTTGTTGATAGAGGGAATTAGTGCCAAAGCCAAACTTTATACTCAAAAAATACTCCGGCCATTTTGAACTAGACCAACCGCCGCTCATACAGCTCGGATTTGCGCAGAATTTTGAAGGTACATGGGGGACTGTGTTGTCTCAGACTTGAATTTCTTATGAATCAACTGGCCAGACACTTGTTTCAGTGGTCTCACTAGTGGACGCCATTACTATTCAGCTCCAAAGACCACAAAGCTGGGGCAAAATTGAACCGAGAACCAGGCCTAGTGATGTGTGTGCCACAGTGCATAACGACATCTTACATGCATAATGTTTGTGACCAGGTGACAGTACCCACAGTGCATCACGACATCTTACACACATAATGTTTGTGACGAGGTGACAGTACCCACAGTACATCACGACATCTTACATGCATAATGTTTGTGACCAGGTGACAGTACCCACAGTGCATAACAACATCTTACATGCATAATGTTTGTGACGAGGTGACAGTACCCACGGTGCATAACGACATCTTACTTGCATAATGTTTGTGACGAGGTGACAGTACCCACAGTGCATAACGACATCTTACACACAGAATGTTTGTGACGAGGTGACAGTACCCACAGTGCAACTGGAAAATGTTCCAAAAATTTTAGCTATAGAACAATTCAGCAACTGTTTCGACATTTCGCACGGTGGATTTTTTAAAAATCAGATTGGGGGATTTTTTTTTAGCAGATTATACAAAATCTTCGCAAACCAAAATCTCATCCGTCTGTTCATCTTCAATCAATACGAATGCTGAAGAGCTAACTGAGAGGGAGAAAGCAAAGGAATAAACATAGCCTCCACACCAAAACTCTGGTTACAATTATTGAGATCGTTATCCATATTTTTTACACATTACCGTAACAATTAAACTGTCATGGCTATCAAGTATCAGTTTCCCATGCCAAAGTTAATAAAAAAAAATGTAACAAATAAAACATATTGTTATTATTCTATTAATTAATTACATTTGTAATTTAAAAAAATTCAATTAAACTGCTCTTTGAATGAAGGTGAGTAATCTGGTTATGGGTTGACGAATACCTTTTAAAAGAATATTGATTTATTGCCCTTTATATTTTCTTCCTTTTTTTCCCCTCTTCCTGGCAATTATTTTTCATTGTTTCAACTCAGATAAACATCGTAGGTAAATTGTAAAACACTGTCACACATACTGGTAATTACTGTGAACGTATTAACGTATTAACATTTTACATTGCAGGAGGCGAGATTGATGACAAAATTATTTAAGTAAGAAATTATACTTGCCTGCCTTTTGTCTCTGTGTTGTTGTTTTCTTTACCCAGATCAGTATTGTGCAATATCATTGGGCCTACGATGCTACTGAAACGCTTTCGACGGGAATTAACGAATCAATAAATTAATTAACCCATAATCGGCGCGTCTGTCCGAACTACAGCGCAACGTAAAATCTATGGTTTAGCACTAACAAAGTAACAAAAACTCTGGGAAGTTTAATTAGGCAAACACTAACCTAGAGTTGTATTGAAAGCAACAAGGGCTTGCAATTCGAGTATCACAGTTGTCATGGGTTAAGTACTATAATTGCCGTGCTGGGTCACGACTCGCAAGGACTTGATTTTTCACGGTCTCGTTGATTATAACCAGCGTAATTTTGTCCTTGAACTGTTCTCGTGAACAGTTTGTTTTTGAAACACTTTTTCTTAGAGATGGAAAGAAAGTGGGGCGAGATAGAATAAATGGATAAGTTAGGAGTGACAGTGCAATTCTCGACCCCGTGATTTTGATGAACACTTAGAAGGGAAGAGAAGGGGTGAATAAGGATAGATAGTTTAAGACGCTTAGTCGCGTTCAGAAATTCGTGCATAAAATGTAGAAAGCACGAGGGTTAAAGATTTCAGTAATTGTTTTGACATTTTAAATTGACCTTGTCTGTTTTTAGTACAAGGCCGTGACCAACTCCCACGTAGAATATATTAATACTGCGAGATGAGCTCGCATGGATGCACCAATCAAATCTAGGGATTTGGACGGTAATTTGCAGGTGGCTGCACAGTATAAAAGCGTAGCCATACCTATGTCCATTACTCCATACAGAAAACTCCAATCTGTGCAGGCGTCGGCACGATTCTGCCTGAAGAATCCTAAGTCTGTTCGATATCATGTCTAGTCCACTATAGACATTGAGATGAAGCCATATGCTTGAATGAGATATGCCCACTGCTATTGTCCACTGTTCCCTGGTTTTCTAACACCAGGGACCAAGCGTAAGTGTTTGTCCTTTGATGATTCAACAATGAACGAGGAGCTGAACATAATTTATCCAGTAGGACAGGATTGCCGCATATACTAGGAGTGCTACCCAAGAATGCAAGACAAAGATTTATATTGACTTCCAACTGGTATGAATGTTGGCATACACATCTGTGAATTGGGATTGATTTGTCTGGATGAGGCTGGGGATTGCCAGCCCATCCTAGAGTAGATCCAATAGACTTAACTACGTCAGTTTATATTGACGAGCTTGATCCATTATAAGCGGTAGGCACAAATAGCTGAGATGACATCGTCGCCAGAGACCATATTAGTATATTGATTGATAGATAGTAGGCAGACTATATCCGAGAGATATATAATTAGTACTTAAATTGTTAGTGAGTCAGAATTATCATAATATTATAGGAATCTAGAGAAGACTTCTAGTGACATATTATTGAATTTAGATTTGATGCTGCTGATGTTGTCTTTACTATGTAATAGATCTAGACCAAAATTGTTAGGGTAATTAATGTAATTAAATTTGTGGCCCTGCAGGTCTGTTTATGAAACTTATTCAGATTGTTCTTAGTGTGTGGCATGGTACGGAAGATTAAATATTAAATACCTCTCGATTTAAAATGCAGTCATAATACCATCATTGAGAAGACCCTCTTCATAACAGCTAGAGGGGACTTTAGTACCAGAACCCTAACACTGGAGGGCACTATCACCCAGTCCAGATTCGTAACACTGGAGAGGGACCCCCTAAAGAACTTAAAGAACGCCATGCCATTTAGATACATAATTCTTAAAACCTATTGACAGACTTACCCTTAGATTCATCTATTGCATTTTAGTTCATTATTTCATATTGTACTGTTATAACATTTTGATTTCAGGTCCTTTTTACTTTAGATTAAGAGACAGATAGGTTATAGTCAATTTGTATTAATATGACATTTTGTTTCAATTTCATATAACGAGCTGATCATCCCATTGACCCGACGACACCGGCGAGGGACACCATTCACCTTAGAATTCTACCTGTAACAGAAAGACATTTTTTTTTGGACTTGGAACGAGCTATGGATTGAGGACATCACCATCTGAATTCCTCTAGTAAAAGTTAAGTGAACCATCTGATTGTCAGTTTTGAGGAGGGCGAGGTGCTTTCCGCTCTCAGTGTTTACAGGCTTTTTTCCTTTACTATATGTTTAGTTTAAGAGCGGGAGGTTGGATGGGATCATAGTTTAGTATATCTTCTTTGCCATTACGAAGGATATTAGAGTGCCTTGGTGGCTATTGATAACTCGGGGGGATTTGCTTCACTGTGAATAGTTCTATTAGGGATCCATTATTCGTATAGATTGTGGCGTTCCTCTTGCTTCCTCACATTTCTTTAGGAAGATGTCTCTCCTGTCTTTTTCTTAAACTTTCTGTAATATAAGTTAGGACTTGTAGGGTCTGTTATCGTTCGTCTTTCTTGTGAGTCTAGCGTCTTGTTTAGTGTATTTTTTTTTTCCTTCCTTTATAAACTTTAAACTAGTATATTGACATTGCTATGTTTACAATATATGCCTGAGGTGTTTCACGTGCTAAAACCACGTTGAATTGTAATCTGGTATTGATATGTGAGAGAGAGAGAGATACAAAATTTTTGGTCACGTGCTAATTTCACGTCGAATATAGAGAGAATAATTTTGCAGTGGTAACAGAGGACACTGCGTGTGCGCGTTTTGAGAAGAGAGAGATATTCCAAATTTATCGCGTTGAGAGAGAGATATATTTTCGATTCGTCGCATTGAGAGAGCGATACATTTTGACAGTGATAACAGAGGACACTGGTTCGTCGCGTTGAGAGAGACATAAATTTTGAGAGTGATCACTCAAGACACTGATTTGTCGCATTGAAGGCGATACATATATATTTTATTGCAGTGGAATAGACGGCACTGCCTTACTAGTATTCATATTCAGAGAGAGAGAGATAAAATTTTTTGCAGTGGAAGTGACACTGCCTGCAATTTACAGAGAGAGATAGAACGTTCTTTTCGCGAAGCAGTGGTAACATAGGACACTGGATTAATATTGAGAGTAACTGTTAGAGATAATATAATTGATACCGCGGTATACCGTAACAGTAGGTAAATACTTACTAATTGTGCACACACTAGCGTGCCAGTGTTTTGATTCTATACGAATCAATACGAGTAACAGATTTTAATACACATTATGGCCGATTTTCTTAAATACATTGAATCTGCCAAGGCCCTGGGTATACCAGAAGAAGAACGCGCCTCGTGGTGCGAACGACAAATACAGCAGGACCGAGACCGGGAGGATCGGTTAGCAACAAGAGAAAGAGAAAGAGAAAAAGAAGAAAGAGAGAGAGAAAAGGAACAAAGAGAAAGAGAAAGAGAAAAAGAAGAAAGAGAGAGAGAAAAGGAACAAAGAGAAAGAGAAAGAGAAATAGAGGCTCTGCAGCGAGAACAGAGGAAGCGTGAGCTAACATTAAAGAAATTAGAGCTGGAGTCCTTTGTGACCCCCAATTCGTCATTTCTTACACCGCGGGATTTTCCGCATCGGAGTGATTTATCCCCGCGTCGAGGATACCAGAGACATTCTTTTTACGAGCCTCGCCCGTATTATCGTGGCAACTATCCAAGCCATCAACATAATCGGCTTCAGAGACCGCCCCGGCGAGTGTATTTTGGTAATAATAATGATTATGATAGACCGCAAGGTCGACCTTATCGTGGACACGACTCACACCGTATTATGTGCTTCAGGTGTAATCAGTTCGGCCACATACAAAAATTTTGTACCGTTAAAATGGGAGCGGCAAAGGCCTGCTCTGTACAATCTACACCCTATACAGATGTTGGTTATACTAATAAATCTTCATCGCAATCAAAAGCTATTCCAATCATGTCGGCCCTACATGAACTGGGTGAATTAACATTTTACCAGGGCCGCGTGAACGCGATTCGCGCTTCCGTTCTACGTGACTCCGGATGCACGACTATCGGCGTTCGGCAGTCACTAGTCCGTCCAACACAATTTTTGGATAAGGATGTAACTTGTATTACTTTTGGCGGATCTGTAGAGCGATTCCGTCTTGCAGAAGTTTATATTGATACACCTTTTCTCACAGGTATTGTTGCCGCATGTGTATTGCCTAATCCGGTGGCTGATTTAATCATAGGGAATGTACCTCAAGTAATAAAGTTTCCTATCGGTAACTTGGAAATTTGGACTGAGGATGAGAGTGTTGCTTGTGCGACAACACGCCTACAATCGAGTCGACGAGCAGACAGTGCATTGAATAACCCTACTATTGAATTGAACATAACGTCTAGTGCATTCCATGATGAGCAACAGTCAGACCCCACATTGAAACATTTGTTTACTAAAGTTGATCCTACAGCGCCGGATACCTCTAAGTTTCTTATTAAAGATGACTTATTATATCGTAATTTTCGGAATAAGCGAGAGACCGTTATGCAGCTTGTAGTACCAAGATCTTTTCGTCGTGACATTATTCGTCTCGCGCATGACACTTCCTTGGCGGGTCACCAGGGAAAGGCCAGAACTAAGTCTCGAATACTATCGCAATTTTTTTGGCCCAGTATTTACGCAGATGTAAACCGGTTCGTATCAACATGTGACGTATGTCAGAAACGTACTCCTAAAGGGAGAGCATCGCGGGCTCCTCTGCAGGAGATGCCAATGGTATCCAGACCATTTGAGCGCGTTGCCGTAGATATAGTTGGCCCTCTACACAAGTCAGACAGAGGACATCGCTTCATACTTTCTGTCATTGACTACGCAACCCGTTGGCCAGAGGCCATTCCACTAAAAGACATTTCAGCCGATCATGTGGCTGAAGCCCTTATTACTGTTTTTTCGCGTCTTGGATTTCCGGTTGAAATTTTATCGGACAGAGGTCCACAGTTTACCTCTGAACTTTTTAAGAAAGTCTTGGAATTGGTAGGGATTAAACAAAGATTGACATCTCCATACCACCCACAGTCTAATGGCTGCTGTGAACGATGGAATGCTACCATGAAAGCTATGCTTGCGCGGGTTTCGGCCGACAAGCCGACTGATTGGGATCGACAGCTCCCCGCTATTCTCTTTGCATACCGAGAACTACCGAACGCATCGACGGGTTTTTCCCCCTTCGAATTATTGTATGGTCGCAATCCGCGTGGTCCAATGGCCATACTCCGTGATTTATTCGCCGGATCAGACACCGACGACAACGATACGCGGTCTGCATATCAATACGTTGTAGACTTGCGACATCGAATTCTTAATGCATGTCAGCTCGCACAAAAATCTTCGAGTGCGCATGCGAGTATTTATAAAGCATATCGTGATCAGGGTAGCCGATTGCGAACCTTGGCCGTCGGAGACCAAACTCTTGTTCTCCTTCCGGAGACGAAAAATAAACTCCTTCTTACATGGAAGGGGCCTTTTAAAGTCCTAAAGAGACTTTCTCGAGTAAATTATCTTATCAAGATTCGCGGACAGGACAAAGTGTTCCATATAAATATGTTAAAGCAATACCTGTCCGACGGGGATAATCGTCAGAATAATCGCCGAAATGTAGTTGCTCAGGCCAATGCGGCCTTAGTTTCAGTTGACGATGATGATCCTATTAAGATAGAGCATTCAATCCCCGCACTGCAATCTTCTGAAAATACTTCGGATGTACATATAAATCCAAGTCTGTCTGAATCGCAAAGACAAGATATACGAGATTTGCTTAACGAGTTTACTACGGTCTTTACTGATCTACCAGGTAATACCTCATTGGTACAGCATGTTATAAGATTAAAGACGGATATACCCGTCTTTGTTAAACCATACCCGCGTCCGCTGCACGCACAGGAGACTATAATAACCGAGGTACGTAACATGTTTCACCTGGGAGTGATAGAGCGATCGACGAGCCCATATAACTCACCCATCGTCTTAGTGAAAAAAAAAGATGATACAGTGCGTTTTTGTATTGACTATCGTAAACTTAATGAGGTTACGATATATGACGCTGAACCGATTCCCAACCAGGAGAATCTTTTTGCGCAATTAGCGAGGGCAACGATTTTTTCTAAAATTGACCTTTCCAAAGGCTATTGGCAAATTCCGCTTGATGAGAATAGCAAGCAATATACCGCTTTTCAGACCCCGTTGGGTCTTATGCAATGGCGCTATATGCCTTTTGGATTATTAACAGCCCCTGCCACTTTCGCGCGTATGATGACAATTGTCAGGGTTAGGACTAGAATTGCCGTGCTGGGTCACGGTTTGTTTATTTCAGGGTCGCGTTGATTTTAGCCAGTGCAAATGTCCTTGAACTATTCTCGTGGACAGTTTGTTTTTGTAACGCTTTTTCTTAGAGATGGAAAGAAAGTGGGGCAGTGACGGTGCAATTTTCGACCCCGTGATTTTGATAAACTTTAACAGGGGTGAGAAAAGGGAGTGAGTAAATTCGTACATAAAACGTAGAGGGTTTGGAGACTTTAGCAAGGGTTTTGATATCTTAATTTGACCTTGTCTGTTACTATTAATAGAATCTATTAATACTACGAGCTGAGCTCGAAATGGATGCACCAATCAAATTTGGGCAGTTGGCTGGGGAATTGCAGATGGCCGGACGGTATATAACCAGAGCCATTACTATGTTTGAGCACTCCATGCAGAAATTTTCCATCTGTGAGGGCAGTCGGCTGGATTCGGCCTGAGAGAATCAGAAGATTGTTAAAGCCATGTCTATGCCATTGATAGACTTTGGAATGAGACCATACGCTCTTACGAATTTATCTACTGCTATTATCTCCAGCTCCCTGATCTCGTGTCAGGGACCAATCGTAAGTTTCTACCTACTGATTCGACGATGAACGTGAATCTGACCTTAATTTTCCAGTAGAAGTGCTACCGAAGAATGCAAGACTACAATGTATTTTACATGCAACTAGATCTAGCATGAGTGTCTGGTATACACATTTGTAAATTGAAATTGATGTGTCTGGATGAGGCTGGGGATTGCCAGCCCATCCTAGAGTAGATCTAGATCTAGATTCTAATGTAACTACGTCAGTTGTGTTGACGAGTTATATCCTTGTTAAGCGGTAGGCACAAATAACTGAGTTAACATTGTCGTCTGAGACATTAAGATATTATTTGTTAGATAGTAGGTAGGCTAAATCTGAAAGATAGATAAGTAATAAGTAAATTGTGAATGAGTCAGAATGATATAATCTTTTAAGAATCTAGAGGAGATTTCTAGTGATATATTATTGTATTTTCATTTGATGCTGCTGATGTTGTCTTTTTAATATGTAAGAGCTAGACGAAATTTGTTAGGGAATTTAAAGTAATAAATTTGTGGCCCTGCACGGTCCTTGATAAAACTTATTCGAATTGTTATTAGTATATGTGGCATGGTATGGAAGAGTAATTTCTAAAAACCTCTCGATAGTTTAAAATGCAGTCGTAACAATAATTCCATATAACCATCCCCGTAACACTGGAGAGGGACCCTTAAAGAACTTAAAAACGCCATGCCATAGATAAATTAATTTAAAACCTAGTGTATTTTTATTCCATTATTTGATATTGTAATGTTGTAACATTATGTTTGCAGGTCATTTTATTATAGATTTTAGGCAATTTTTATTAATTTAACATTTTGTTTCAATTTCATATGGTGAACTCAACATCCCATTGACCCGACGACACCGGCGAGGGAGACTCTTCACCTTACAGATCTACCTGAGACAGAAACGCATTTTTTTGGGCTTGGAGCTATGGTTTGAGGATACTTACCATCTGAATTCCTCAAAAACAAAGTTAAGTGAACCATCTATCTAACAGTCTTGAGGAGGGCGACGTACTTTCCGCTCTGTGTGTTTCCAGGCTATTTTACTATTTACTATATGTTTAGTTTAAGAGCGGGAGGTTGGTTGGGGTCATAGTTTAGCATATCTTCTTTGCCATTACGAAGGATATTGGAGTGCCTTGGTGGCTATTGATAACTCGGGGGGATTTGCTTCACTGTGAATAGTTCTATTAGGGATCCATTATTCGTATAGACTGTGGCGTTTCTTTTCCTTCCTTACATTTTTTAGGAAGATGTCTCTCCTGTTTTCTTCTTAAACTTTCTGTAATATAAGTTAGGACTTGTAGGGTCTGTTATCGTTCGTATTACTTGTCAGTATAGCGTCCTGTTTATTGTATTTCTTTTTGCTTCCTTATAAACTTTAAACTACTATACTAACATTGTTATGTTTACAATATATGCCTGAGGTGTTTCACGTGCTAAAACCACGTTGAATTGTAATCTGGTATTGACATATGAGAGAGAGAGAGATATAATAAATTTTTGTCACGTTGAAGATAGAGAGAATAATTTTGCAGTGGTAACAGAAGACACTGCGTGTCCGCGTTTTGAGAAGAGAGAGATATTTCAAATTTGTCGTGTTGAGAGAGAGATATATTTTTGATTCATCGCATTGAGAGAGCGATTCAATTTTCACAGTGATAACAGAGGACACTGGTTCGTCGCGTTGAGAGAGACATAAATTTTGAGAGTGATCACTCAAGACATTAATTTATCGCATTAAAGGCGATATATATATTTTATTGCAGTGGGAGCAACGGATAGACGGCACTGCCTTACTAGAATTCATATTCAGAGAGAGAGAGAGAGATAAAGTTTTTGCAGTTTAAGTGACACTGCCTGTAATTTATAGAGAGAGATAGAACGTTCTTTTCGCGAAGCAGTGCTAACGTAAGACACTGAATTAATATTAACAGAGAATAACTGTTATAGATAATACAATTGATACCGCGATATACCTTAACAGTAGGTAAACACTTACTAATTACAGACTTTAACATATCATGGCCGAGTTTCTTAAATACATTGAATCTGCCAAAGTTCTGGGTATACCAGAGGAAGAACGCGCCTCGTGGTGCGAACGACAATTACAGCAAGACCGAGATCGTGAAGATCGGCTAGCAGCAAGAGAAAGAGAAAAAGAAAGAGAGAGAGAAAAGGAAAGAGAAAGAGAAAGAGAAAAAGAAGAAAGAGAAAGAGAAAAAGAAGAAAGAGAAAGAGAAAAAGAAGAAAGAGAAAGAGAAAAAGAAAGAGAGAGAGAAAAGGAAAGGCAGCATGAACTCGCAATAAAGAAGTTAGAGCGAGAATCGCTTGTAACCCCCACTACTGCCACCAATACTTATGCTACCAAACCAAAACTGCCGACGTTTAATGAAAAACTCGACCGGATCGACGCATATTTGCATCGCTTCGAGCTACACGCTAAATGCGTCGGATGGCAGCAGGCGATGTACAGTTCATGCCTGTCTAATTTACTAACAGGTAAGGCTCTAGAAGTATTTCATAGCCTCAAAGTAGAGGATGCCAACGACTATGACAAGCTTAAAACAGCACTGCTTAAGCGATTCCAGCATACCGAGGATGGCTTTCATCAAAGATTTCGCTCATGTAAACCTGAGCCATCTGAAAATTTCTCAACTTATGTGAATCGGCTGAAACATTACTTAGACCGCTGGATCGAGCTCGCGAACGTAACTACCGGAAATTATCTTCAACTTTACGATTTGGTCTTAAAAGATCAAATCTATACGGCATGTCATTCCGATTTGGTTGCCCACCTTAAAGAGAGGGCACCGACATCCTCTGAAGAAATCACATCGTGCGCGGAACGTTATGCGTCCGCCCACCCAAATCGTCCTTTGGCAAAGCCTTCAACTATAGCACCGTGTTATGCCAACGTAGGCAAAGGAGCGCCAACCGGACACGATCGTTCAAGGCCGACTCGTCGTCAGGCCCCAAATCCGCGCTCTCAATCAGAGCCGCCTTTTTTTAGACAGAGAGATTTTCCGAATCGAGGTAATGTATCCCCGCGTCGAGGATACCAGAGCAATTCTTTTTACGAGCCTCGCCCATATTATCGTGGCAACTATCCAGGCCAACAATATAACCGGCCGCAGGGACCGCCGCGACGAGTGCATTTTGATAATAATCATGATTATGATAGACCGCAGAGTCTTCCTTATCGTGGAAACGATCCTAATCGTACTATGTGTTTTAGGTGTAATAGGGTAGGCCACATACAGAGATTTTGTAACGTGAAAATGGAAGCAGCAAATGCCTGCTCTGTACAATCTACACCCTATACAGATGTTGGTTATACTAATAAATCTTCATCGCAATCAAAGACTATTCCAGTCATGTCCGCCCTACATGAACTGGGTGAATTAACATTTTACCAGGGCCGCGTGAACGCGATTCGCGCTTCTGTTCTACGTGACTCCGGATGCACGACTATCGGTGTTCGACAGTCACTAGTCCGTCCAACACAATTTTTGGATAAGGAGGTAACTTGTATTACTTTTGGCGGATCTGTAGAGCGATTCCGTCTTGCAGAAGTTTATATTGATACACCTTTTCTCACAGGTATTGTTACTGCATGTGTACTGCCTAATCCGGTGGCTGATATAATCATAGGGAATGTACCTCAAGTAAATAAGTTTCCTATCGGTAACTTTGAAATTTGGACTGAGGAGGAGAGTGTTGCTTGTGCGACAACACGCCTACAATCGAGTCGACGAGCAGACAGTCCATTGAGTAATCCTACTATTGAAGTGAACATAACGTCTAGTGCATTTCATGATGAGCAATATTCAGATCCCACATTGAAACATTTGTTTGCTAAGGTTGATCCTACCGCGCCGGATACCTCTAAGTTTCTTATTAAAGATGACTTATTATATCGTAATTTTCGGAGTAAGCGAGAGGACGTTATGCAGCTTGTAGTACCAAGATCTTTTCGTCGTGACATTATTCGTCTCGCGCATGACACTTCATTGGCGGGTCACCAAGGAAAGGCCAGAACTAAGTCTCGAATACTATCGCAATTTTTTTGGCCCAGTATTTACGCAGATGTAAACCGGTTCGTATCAACATGTGACGTATGTCAGAGACGTACTCCTAAAGGAAGAGCATCGCGAGCTCCTCTGCAGGAGATGCCGATGGTCTCCAGACCATTTGAGCGCGTTGCCGTAGATATAGTTGGACCCCTACACAAGTCGGACAGAGGACATCGTTTTATACTTTCTGTCATTGACTACGCAACCCGTTGGCCAGAGGCCATTCCGCTAAAAGACATTTCAGCTGATCATGTCGCTGAGGCCCTTATTACTATTTTTTCGCGTCTTGGGTTTCCGGTTGAAATTTTATCGGACAGAGGTCCACAGTTTACCTCTGAGCTTTTTAAGAAAGTCTTGGAATTGGTCGGGATTAAACAAATATTGACATCTCCATACCACCCACAGTCTAATGGCTGCTGTGAACGGTGGAATGCTACCATGAAAAGTATTCTTGCGCGAGTTTCGGCCGACAAGCCGAGTGATTGGGATCGACAACTCCCCGCTATTCTTTTTCCATACCGAGAACTGCCGAACGCATCGACGGGTTTTTCCCCCTTCGAATTATTGTATGGTCGTAAGCCGCGTGGTCCGATGGCCATACTCCATGATTTATTCGCCGGATCAGACACCGACGACAACGATACGCGGTCTGCATATCAAAAGGTTGTAGACTTGCGGCATCGAATTCTTAACGCATGCCAGCTCGCACAAAAATCTTCAGCTGCGCATGCTAGTCTTTATAAACTATATCGTGATCAAGGTAGCCGATTGCGAACCTTGGCCGTCGGAAACCAAACTCTTGTTCTCCTTCCGGAGACGAAAAATAAACTCCTTCTTACATGGAAGGGACCTTTTAAAGTTCTAAAGAGACTTTCTCGAGTAAATTATCTTATCAAGATTCGGGGACAGGACAAAGTCTTCCATATAAATATGTTAAAGCAGTACCTGTCCGACGATGATAATCGACAGAATAATCGCCGAAATGTGGTTGCTCAGGCCAATGCGGCCTTAGTTTCAGTTGACGATGATGATCCTATTAAGATAGAGAATTCAATCCCCGCACTTCGATCTTCTGAAAACACGTCGGATGTAAATATAAATCCAGATTTATCTGAATCGCAAAGACAAGATATAAGAGATTTGCTTAACGAGTTTACTACAGTCTTTATTGATCTACCAGGTAATACTTCTTTGGTACAGCATGTTATAAGATTAAAGACGGATATACCCGTCTTTGTTAAACCATACCCGCGTCCGCTGCACGCACAGGAGACTATAATAACCGAGGTACGTAACATGTTTCACCTGGGAGTGATAGAGCGATCGACGAGCCCATATAACTCACCCATCGTCTTAGTGAAAAAAAAAGATGATACGGTCCGTTTTTGTATTGATTATCGTAAACTTAATGAGGTTACGATATATGACGCTGAACCGATTCCCAACCAGGAGAATCTTTTTGCTCAGTTAGCGAGGGCAACGATTTTTTCTAAAATTGACCTTTCCAAAGGCTATTGGCAAATTCCGCTTGATGAGAATAGCAAGCAATATACTGCTTTTCAGACTCCGTTGGGTCTTATGCAGTGGCGCTATATGCCTTTCGGGTTAGTTACAGCCCCTGCCACTTTCGCCCGTATGATGACAATATTGCTCCAGGGTATGAATTCCGTGTTGTCCTATTTTGACGACATTTGTATTTATGAAACTGATTGGTCGGGCCACCTCGCAGCCCTACGACAAGTTTTTATTGCTCTTCGTCGAGCTGGCCTTACGGCGAAACCCAGTAAGGTGTTTTTAGGATATAATGAAATTAATTTTCTGGGCCATACAATTGCCCACGGCGTTCAGACTCCTGATGACAAGAAGATAACTACCATCTTAAAGCTCCAACCCCCTCGAACTAAGAAAGAAGTTCGTAGTTTATTGGGCTTTCTTAACTATTATAGGAAATTCATTCCAAATTTTTCTTCGCTTACAGCTCCGTTGTCGGACCTCATAAGAAAGAATTTTCCTAATAAAGTGAAATGGACAACCGAATGTGCTGATACACTTCGTACCGTCAACGATTGTTTTCCACTTCCCCCATTCTCATACTGCCAGATATAAACCAAATATTTATTGTCCGCACTGATGCGTCGGACAAGGGATTGGGAGCTGTGTTATTACAGGAACGAGACGATACCTTGCGGCCATGTCTATACGCCAGCCGCAAGTTGCTAGATAGGGAATGCCGCTATGCAATTATCGAGCGAGAGTGCCTCGCTATCATTTTTGCTGTAAACGCATTTTCGCGATATCTACTCATGTCCGAGTTTATAATTGAAACGGACCATCGTCCGTTGTTATTCTTGAAGGCTAACAGGGCTAAAAATGCTCGATTAACGAGGTGGAGTCTTGCACTCCAGGAATACCGGTTTGTTATCCGGGCTATCCCTGGCGGTGACAATTCCCAAGCTGATATTTTGTCACGTCTCATTTAATTTCCTATTAAAGAGTGTTGTGTCTTGTATTGGGGTTGGATAGTGCTTGTCCCCCTCAATTCTAGACGGTGGATGGATTCACATTTATCTTGTTCTTTACTTTATGAACCAGTTTTACAATCTTTTTTTTTTGTGAATATCCTCTTTCCACCAGCGTCATTCCTGACTGTGACCTGAACTTCTGGCAAACCTGACGCCCTTGTCAGCGGGTCAATGAGATGGAGACATGGCAAACCAAGCTACCAGAGCTACTGCTGCCATTGGATACCACAGTATTTTAATTAACAATATATTGTGTGTGAATGTGTATATAAGCAGCAATTATGTGTGTTGACTAGATAATTATGAGCCTATTCCTTCAGTAAGGCTTCATTGTTTGATAATAGTTATACTTTAATCCAGCAGTATACAGTGATATACTCATTTGTTATTATAGATGTTCCTAAGAAGTTTGATTGGGTGCAGTAAGAATGTTTCGATAGAATAGATTTTATAGAACGTGGCATCAATAATTGTATGCTTTTTGTCCATCCAATATGCACGTTCTTAGTTACATTTTTCTTCGCAAGCTTAAGGCTCGTTTTTCTACAGTACTACTTAAGCCCCTACCACAATAACTTTGGGATTTCTTGGATCCTATCGTGTAAATTTTACTTAAAATTTTCACTGGGGTGGGGGATATGTCAGGGTTAGGACTAGAATTGCCGTGCTGGGTCACGGTTTGTTTATTTCAGGGTCGCGTTGATTTTAGCCAGTGCAAATGTCCTTGAACTATTCTCGTGGACAGTTTGTTTTTGTAACGCTTTTTCTTAGAGATGGAAAGAAAGTGGGGCAGTGACGGTGCAATTTTCGACCCCGTGATTTTGATAAACTTTAACAGGGGTGAGAAAAGGGAGTGAGTAAATTCGTACATAAAACGTAGAGGGTTTGGAGACTTTAGCAAGGGTTTTGATATCTTAATTTGACCTTGTCTGTTACTATTAATAGAATCTATTAATACTACGAGCTGAGCTCGAAATGGATGCACCAATCAAATTTGGGCAGTTGGCTGGGGAATTGCAGATGGCCGGACGGTATATAACCAGAGCCATTACTATGTTTGAGCACTCCATGCAGAAATTTTCCATCTGTGAGGGCAGTCGGCTGGATTCGGCCTGAGAGAATCAGAAGATTGTTAAAGCCATGTCTATGCCATTGATAGACTTTGGAATGAGACCATACGCTCTTACGAATTTATCTACTGCTATTATCTCCAGCTCCCTGATCTCGTGTCAGGGACCAATCGTAAGTTTCTACCTACTGATTCGACGATGAACGTGAATCTGACCTTAATTTTCCAGTAGAAGTGCTACCGAAGAATGCAAGACTACAATGTATTTTACATGCAACTAGATCTAGCATGAGTGTCTGGTATACACATTTGTAAATTGAAATTGATGTGTCTGGATGAGGCTGGGGATTGCCAGCCCATCCTAGAGTAGATCTAGATCTAGATTCTAATGTAACTACGTCAGTTGTGTTGACGAGTTATATCCTTGTTAAGCGGTAGGCACAAATAACTGAGTTAACATTGTCGTCTGAGACATTAAGATATTATTTGTTAGATAGTAGGTAGGCTAAATCTGAAAGATAGATAAGTAATAAGTAAATTGTGAATGAGTCAGAATGATATAATCTTTTAAGAATCTAGAGGAGATTTCTAGTGATATATTATTGTATTTTCATTTGATGCTGCTGATGTTGTCTTTTTAATATGTAAGAGCTAGACGAAATTTGTTAGGGAATTTAAAGTAATAAATTTGTGGCCCTGCAAGGTCCTTGATAAAACTTACTCGAATTGTTATTAGTATATGTGGCATGGTATGGAAAAGTAATTTCTAAAAACCTCTCGATAGTTTAAAATGCAGTCGTAACAATAATTCCATATAACCATCCCCGTAACAACAATATTGCTCCAGAATATGAATTCCGGGTTGTCGTATTTTGACGACATTTGTATTTATGAAACCGATTGGTCGGGCCACCTCGCAGCCCTACGTCAAGTTTTTATTGCTCTTCGTCGAGCTGGCCTTACGGCGAAACCCAGTAAAGTGTTTTTAGGATACAATGAAATTAATTTTCTGGGCCATACAATTGCCCACGGCATTCAGACCCCTGATGACAAGAAGATAACTACCATCTTAAAGCTTCAAGCCCCTCGAACTAAGAAAGAAGTTCGTAGTTTATTGGGCTTTCTTAATTATTATAGAAAGTTCATTCCAAATTTTTCTTCGCTTACAGCTCCGTTGTCGGACCTCACAAGAAAGAATTTTCCTAATAAAGTGAAATGGACAACCGAATGTACTGATACACTTCGTACCGTTCAACGATTGTTTTCGACTTCCCCCATTCTCATACTGCCAGATATAAACCAAATATTTATTGTCCGCACTGATGCGTCGGACAAGGGATTAGGAGCTGTGTTGTTGCAGGAACAAGACGATACCTTGCGGCCGTGTCTATACGCCAGCCGCAAGTTGCTAGATAGGGAATGCCGCTATGCAATTATCGAGCGAGAGTGCCTCGCTATCATTTTTGCTGTAAACGCATTTTCGCGATATCTACTCATGTCCGAGTTTATAATTGAAACGGACCATCGTCCGTTGTTATTCTTGAAGTCTAACAGGGCTAAAAATGCTCGATTAACGAGGTGGAGTCTTGCACTCCAGGAATACCGGTTTGTTATCCGGGCTATCCCTGGCGGTGACAATTCCCAAGCTGATGTTTTGTCACGCCTAATTTAGTTTCCTATTAAAGAGTGTTGTGTCTTGTATTGGGGTTGGATAGTGCTTGTCCCCCTCAATTCTGGACGGTGGATGGATTCACATTTATCTTGTTCATTACTTTATGAACCAGTTTTACAATCCTTTTTTGTGAATATCCTCTTTCCACCAGCGTCATTCCGGACTGTGACCTGAACTTCTGACAAACCTGACGCCCTTGTCAGCGGGTCAATGAGATGGAGACATGGCAAACCAAGCTACCAGAGCTACTGCTGCCATTGGATACCACAGTATTTTAATTAACAATATATTGTTTGTGAATGTGTATATAAGCAGCAATTATGTGTGTTGACTAGATAATTATGAGCCTATTCCTTCAGTAAGGCCTGATTGTTTGATTGTAGTTATACTTTAATCCAGCAGTATACAGTGATATACTCATTGTTATTATAAATGTTCGTGAGAAGTTTGATTGTGTGGAGTGAGAATGTTTCGATAGACTAGATTCTATAGAACGTGGCATCAATAATTGTATGCTTTTTGTCCATCCAATATGCACGTTCTTAGTTAAATTTTTGTTCTCAAGCTTAAGGCTGACTTTTCTACAATAGTACTTAAGCCCCCACCACAATAATTTAGTGGTTTCTTGGATCCTATCGTGTAAATTTTTCTTAAAATTTCCACTGGGGTGGGGGATGTCATGGGTTAAGTACTATAATTGCCGTGCTGGGTCACGACTCGCAAGGACTTGATTTTTCACGGTCTCGTTGATTATAACCAGCGTAATTTTGTCCTTGAACTGTTCTCGTGAACAGTTTGTTTTTGAAACACTTTTTCTTAGAGATGGAAAGAAAGTGGGGCGAGATAGAATAAATGGATAAGTTAGGAGTGACAGTGCAATTCTCGACCCCGTGATTTTGATGAACACTTAGAAGGGAAGAGAAGGGGTGAATAAGGATAGATAGTTTAAGACGCTTAGTCGCGTTGAGAAATTCGTACATAAAATGTAGAAAGCACTAGGGTTTAAAGATTTCAGTAATTGTTTTGACATTTTAAATTGACCTTGTCTGTTTTTAGTACAAGGCCGTGACCAACTCCCACGTAGAATATATTAATACTGCGAGATGAGCTCGCATGGATGCACCAATCAAATCTAGGGATTTGGACGGTAATTTGCAGGTGGCTGCACAGTATAAAAGCGTAGCCATACCTATGTCCATTACTCCATACAGAAAACTCCAATCTGTGCAAGCGTCGGCACGATTCTGCCTGAAGAATCCTAAGTCTGTTCGATATCATGTCTAGTCCACTATAGACATTGAGATGAAGCCATATGCTTGAATGAGATATGCCCACTGCTATTGTCCACTGTTCCCTGGTTTTCTAACACCAGGAACCAAGCGTAAGTGTTTGTCCTTTGATGATTCAACAATGAACGAGGAGCTGAACATAATTTATCCAGTAGGACAGGATTGCCGCATATACTAGGAGTGCTACCCAAGAATGCAAGACAAAGATTTATATTGACTTGCAACTAGTATGAATGTTGGCATACACATCTGTGAATTGGGATTGATTTGTCTGGATGAGGCTGGGGATTGCCAGCCCATCCTAGAGTAGATCCAATAGACTTAACTACGTCAGTTTATATTGACGAGCTTGATCCATTATAAGCGGTAGGCACAAATAGCTGAGATGACATCGTCGCCAGAGACCATATTAGTATATTGATTGATAGATAGTAGGCAGACTATATCCGAGAGATATATAATTAGTACTTAAATTGTTAGTGAGCCAGAATTATCATAATATTATAGGAATCTAGAGAAGACTTCTAGTGACATATTATTGAATTTAGATTTGATGCTGCTGATGTTGTCTTTACTATGTAATAGATCTAGACCAAAATTGTTAGGGTAATTAATGTAATTAAATTTGTGGCCCTGCAGGTCTGTTTATGAAACTTATTCAGATTGTTCTTAGTGTGTGGCATGGTACGGAAGATTAAATATTAAATACCTCTCGATTTAAAATGCAGTCATAATACCATCATTGAGAAGACCCTCTTCATAACAGCTAGAGGGGACTTTAGTACCAGAACCCTAACACTGGAGGGCACTATCACCCAGTCCAGATTCGTAACAACAGTATCACACTGTCAGTAGAGACTTTTCCCAACACTGATCTGATATTATACATTTTTTTTTTCTATTGCGATATCTTGGATTTGTACAAAGCGCACCTGGTGCTGTATAACTACAGTACACCGTATTCACAATAAAATCTTCCTATGCGAGTAGCCCAGCACATTCACAATCAGTAATGTTGAAGAACCGCATTTTTAAGAATTTAAATTAGCATCTTACTCAGTTACTGGAATTGTTTCTAAGTCAAGAACAAAGAAAAAGAAAAGAAACCGGAAGACATTCTTACAAACGAATTTCCAAGTTTGGAAATCTCCAGAAACTTCCCACATAATTTAGGACTGTATAAACTTTTATAAATGTATGTCACTTGTCAGCGTTGCCAACGCATTATTTATTGCTTTTTCAAACTCTGAAGTGTTTTAATTTCCCTAGAGTGTGGCATCATGAAAGCTGCACCTTTTTGTCTAATTAAATGTAGGGGCTGAATAGTAGTTAGTTTCCCTGAGGGAAAAAAAAATATTGAAAGTATGGTCACAACAAGCTTTTATTTTCACACCAAGCATTTCTACAAACAGTTCCAGCAAATGAGTGAAGTTAGGAGGCTTCATGATAAGCAGAAATTGTAAAATGGTGAACTAAAAAAAATATTAGAAAACGGTACTTTCATGACCTTCCAAGAGTTCAAATAGTACCGGTATGGAGGGTAATTGGTACCAAAGCTACATAGGAGAAATGCTCTGTTGCACAGCTCACAGCTGTAACCACCATGAGACTCGCAGCCTGCACTGGCGACATGGACCCATGAACCGCACCGTGAACTTTGTATCATACATTTTTCTTAGAGATTTTCTTCACATAATTATGAAACAATACCAACTCTGGCCTTTACTATCTTTTGTCTGTTTTCTCTACTAATGTTTTACCTGACAGGAATTTACAGGTTTTTTGGGAAGATTTTTTTGTTTTCTTTATTTCCTTATTTGCGTTCCTAGTTGTTTTGATTTTTCCACCCTTTGTTGTTTTTTTCTGTCAGCATCCACCATAGATATACACTACTGAACTAGATTCCACGCATCCACAAGCATTTTTTTTTTTAATATATGGACTGGAAATAAAAATTTTTGATTTCTCAGTTTTCTTTTGTATGTTTTTTTTTCTTCTGGTTCTCTCTCGTATGGGGACTGGTGAGATGGCACTCACGGGGATGTAATATTTGAATTTTGACAGCTGAGCTGAAATCAAGCAATGACCAACATCTTCCCCGACAGATCTGAATTTGATAACAACTGGAGAGGAAGATGGGAAATCATCAATGCCATATTTTAGCACAGCATCATTAATGGCATTCATGACAACCATGTTTTTTTTATTATTATTACCCCAGCAGTTGCAATGAGCTCCAGTTCCCCAGTCATTATAGTGGGCTTTGACATGTCTTCAAGTCATCCTAAAATGTCCCGATACTTTGTCTGTGATGGCATCAGCACACAATGTTTCTGGGCTAAGGTCACTGTAGTCACTGAGATTTTGACACATGTAGTCTACTATCTGTGCCCGAAGAGAATCCGCTGAGCCTGTCTTTTCTTGGAGCCTTCCTTGCATACTTTTCAATACACCGTCTGCATTTCTACCAGCTTGTTGGAAAGTTTCATTGATGGAAATCACGACACTCCTAGATAAAGCATCGCCTATCAGGTTCAGTTGGGATTGTGTCATAGTAATAATTATGTGAGAGGCAATGCTGACACGCAACCAACGATCACCGGTTTTTTGTGATGGCAAGTTGATACTGTGGTTTGCAGATATCTTAGGTAAAATGTCTCTGATGCTGGGAAATTTGCACAGTGGTAGGCTGAGTTGCTGGAATAGAAGGGGGATGATCCAAGGATGTAGGTGAAAGGGGTGGCAGGATAACAGAGGCATGGGTGGTTGTTGTCAAAACTGATTCATCAGATGTCGGTGGTGCATTGTGCTCAGGTGACCCTGGCCCAGATGACGACATGGTGTCGCCCATAGATCCAGGCTGTGGCAGTATGGGATGCTGGTAGAATCTTTGCGACATAATATGATGGAGTTCTGTAGGTGGGGCTGCTGGAGAGTTTGTCGACACCGAAAAGTTGATTATTATAGAGCGGGATGCTTCGTAATCACTTTCAGTGAACATATGTCTGTTGCAGGGCCATATGCCACATTTGCTGAAACCATTGGTGATGTTTTCCACTGATGCTACTCTTGGGTAAGCTTTACACAAGAGACATGCAACTTGAAAGACGTGGTACCCTGCCGGGGTGGTTGAGAAGCCTCTGGTCACTGTCAGCCTCTTGGACGTTCATGTAATAAGTCTGGGGAGGCTTGACTAACGAAATGTCCAAAGGCTGCAGTTTGTGTGTTGCGGTGGCGGCAGGCTTAGCATGATGACACCAGAGTTTTGTGTTAGGGTGAATACCGAATGCTTCCAAGTTTTTGCCCTGAATTGTGTGTGTCACAAATCCAAGACTGGGAGATGTAATGATTATGACAGGACAACAATCACGAACGAACAAGTATAACACTTAACAGAACAACCAAACAGACTCACACATTTATTATACGTAAAGATAAAGATATACGTGCAAATACATACAGTACATTATTCAATTCAAATACCATCCAATGGTCGTTATTCCCAACATTCATTCTATCTCCGGGTCGACAACCCGATAATAACTTTCTAAAATATACTCCGGCCTCAGCCTCACCTCAATGTATGTAATACTTGCGGGCCTATCTTACTGGCTCCTGCTCAACCTAATCTCAGTATCTCAATCTCCCCTCAATATCTTAATAGCACATTAATATCTTAATAGCACGTTAATATCTTAATACATAACGTCCCTGTCTGTGGCCAGACTGCCACGACTAATGTGCTCTCGCTGTCCTGCGCGACAGCTTCACTCAGGCTGGCCTGTGGGTAGCCTTCTGCCCAACCCAAGCATGTCCTTAACCTTATGCTGGCCTATCCCCTGCACCAGTCTCTCCCCCACGGGTAGCCTCACGGCCCGACCCCGGCACCTATAAGAATAACATTACATCTCTATAACTGTCAAGAATAGATTTAATTCATAAATGTTTCCACTGACTAAATTTTTGTGAGAGAGCAGTGAGTAATTTTTACAAACGTAATTATTGTGCGAGCCAGCATAACTTGGTCTCGTAAACAATTTGTTTTGAACAGTTTTTTTTATAATAGATAGACAGAAGGTGTGGGGAAGGATAGACGGACAGCGTAGGTGTGCATGACTGAGCACTTGTTATATCTCGTGTTTTGAACTAGGTTTAGTAGAGAGGGAAGGGGTGAGTAGGAATTAAATGTTGTTGAGACGTCGGTTGACGTACAGAAAATCCGTGATCCAGAGTAAAAGCTCGGGGTTTTGAACATGTTAAGAATTTATTGCTATAAAATTACATTTTATTGTCTTGAGTGATTCGACCTTTGATGTCGACCCAAGGTCGTTGCGTAGGGCTGTTACTTAAAATAACTCAGTTCGGCAGCTGAGCTAGAAGTGGTTGCACCAATCACAATCCAGGAATTAGACGGTAAGCTGCAGATGCAGTCCAGTATTTAAGGCCATACAGAACTTAGTTCTGGGCCACATGTAGACAATCCATTTACGAGGTGGACGGCGAGCTCTCAGCCAGATGAGAAGTCATAGAGACGCAGCGATTGAGCTGATATGTACAGTGATGGAGCATTGTCAGAAATCTACGCTCCTGAGCCCAAGCCTACTTGTTTGAGCATTAAACCCACAGCGCTAATATCAACAGCCCTCACATTGTGAGGGCCGAATGGTGAGCTAAAGATTTTAATTCCATCCTGAATTTACAGCCACCTACACATGTAGACTGTTGACCAGTACTGCCAGACCACATGCATTTCCCGCGACCACGTGTGAACTACACCAGAGCGCGCCTGGCAGAGACGCTATATAAATATGTTTTAGTATGAAGAGAGATAGAACTTTAAACCTTACAGGATCCGTCGCCCTCGGGCGCGGATTCTTTTGAATGTAAATTTATTGTGACTTAGATAACTTCATATTACATTGCCTTAAGTACTTAATAGTTGCTCCTCAGCTTAGCTGAGCATTTTCAGTTGCTATTGTATTCGTTATCTATTGTATATTTTATCTTTGAATTTGTTAGATATATAAACTTTACAGTCTGTTACTCAAATTGATTTATTTAGTTTTTAGAGTGAAAGTTGTTTAATTGTTGTTTTTTTTTGTGCTCGTGTGATTGGGAAGCGGACCTCTCGATCTATATTCCCCAAAATCCCGATCCGCGACACTGGAGGGGACACTACACGACATTGTTTAATTTATAGTTTATTTAGATTAGATTATAATATCGTTTTTCTCTTTGATTAACTTTTGTTTCTTTTCAGTTTCAGTGCTCACGTGGTCTGCACGTTGAGCTACTTTAATTACTTCATTGTATTTAGTTTTGTATACTGCTTTCTTTGATTATTTGTTCCACATATTTCCGGCTCTCCCATTGACCCGAGGATCCAGGCCAAGGAGACTTCAACATAACTGAACGAAGAAAGACAAACGTACTGACTGTGGTGTACGCAAGGGCTAAAGGAATCTCCACCAGTTCCTTGAGTTAAGTGATTCCATCCTTAATATTGTCTGCGTTAAGGAGTTGAGTGTTCCTCCTTCTGTTTTACAGGCTGATTTTACTTTTTCTCTGTGTTTAGGAACTCACGGGCGGTGGCGAGGGCGTTCTTACGTTTGCGGGTCCCCCCTGCCAAAGTGGTGGCTTGGTCGCAGACTCTGCCGTCTCGACGACAGATTGTGCGGTCTCGCAACACCAGTGGTTATTGAAACTGTGGGAAGTCGCATTCGCGAGAACAGACTTTGATAGGGATCTGTACACTTTGTTTAGATTGTAGCGTTTCCATCTTCCTCGTTGTTTTAGGAAGACGTCTCTCTTGTCCTCTTCTTAATCCTATCTGTAAATATGTTCAGACTGTAGAGTTTGTTATTGTCCGTCTTTTCTTGTTGGTCTGGCGTCTAGTTTCGTGTTTTTTTATTTTTTATTACACCTTACGTACATTATAATTATACATTCCTTTGTTTAATATAATGCCTGTGTGAGTCATGTGTCTACATTGACGCATTGATTGAGTTTATCTGGTTATTGTGACGTATAAGGCTGATACGCCAGAGTATATATTTATATATTGGGAATATTGATTCCCCATTCAAGTGCAGTTGTGCACCTGCCTTGAATATCCAGTATATAATTACTGAAGTTATTGTTCTTTAAAGAGAACTACAGGTAATAAAATTACCTTGCAATTGCAATTATACAAGAGCTATAGAAAAATAGCTAAAAATATTAATCAACGATCTAATATTCGTTGATTCACATGTAATTATATATTACATCGGCAGTGATAACAGTAAGGACACTGCGATTTCATTGAAGAAGGAACATTGTTTGTATTTTGTCGTCTACTAGGGACGTCGACCCGACGAGTGCAAATTGCCTCAGGGATTAATAATCGCGGAGTTAAATAAGTAAATATTTTTTATCGCGTATCGGATTAACGTAAATACTACAGTGATAACATAGTACACTGTCAGACGGGTTATTGCGTGAATTTATCCGGATACCTGTCCAATAACATTACTAGATCTCCTGTAGAGACCTATTGTGAGTGTAACTAATCATAATGGCCGATTACACTTCCTATATAAATTCAGCGAAGCTGTTAGGCATACCCGAGGACCAGCTGGCTTCTTGGTGCGAGAGTAAACTACAAGAAGACCTAGCTAGAGAAGAGCGGGCCGCAGAAAGAGCCGAGAAGGCCGCGGAACGCGAACGACAAAGAGAAATAGAAGAAAGAGCCGACAAAGTGGCTCATCGAGAGCACGAAATTGCCCTAAAGAAATTAGAGCTGCAAGGAAACCAACCGACCGCGGCTCCAAGTGTTCCAACGAATAATGTTAAAGCAAAACCAAAGCTTCCAACCTATAATGATAAGGTCGACCAGATCGATTCTTATATTCATCGTTTTGAGCTCCACGCGGTAGCCGCCGGATGGGAAAGAACTGAATGGACTTCGTGCCTTGCAAATTTATTAACGGGACGTGCACTTGAAGTATTCCATGGCCTCAACATCGAGGATTCTAAAAATTACGACATCCTTAAAAAGGCTCTTTTAAAGCGTTTTCAACACACCGAGGACGGTTTTCACCAAAGATTCCGGAGTTGTAAGCCAGATCCGTCCGAAAATTTTTCAACGTACGTCGACCGCCTAAGGCACTACTTAGACCGCTGGATTCAGCTGGCTGGTGTCGCTGACGGTAATTTTAAAGGGCTTTATGAGCTCGTTCTGAAGGGCCAAATATCTAACGCGTGCCATTCAGAACTAGTCTCCCACATTAAAGAGTGGGCACCTAAGACGTTAGCGGAAATCACGTCCTTAGTAGAACAGTACGCGTCCGCACACCCTAATCGTTCGCTGGCTAAAGCCAAAACTAGCGAACCGTTTTATGCCGGAGTCGGTGCAACTGCGCCAATGGGTACAAGAAATTCTCGACCAGTTCATCGCCAGAGGCCGCCTCCGCGTGCATATTCCGAACCGCCGCCCAATAAAGCTCGCGGTTTTCCAAGCCGTGCTGGACCTCCCACTCGGGGACATTTTATTCGCTATTCAGGTCCACCCCGTCGTGACGTTAACGAGGGCTACCATTATCAGAGCCCACCATGTCCACCTCCTTGGGCATATTATAATAATCCATATAATGCACCTCCAATGCAACCCAGACGTAATATATATGACAGCATTAGGTGTTATCGGTGCAATAGACCAGGTCATACTTCAAAATATTGTAGGGTTAAGTTTGAAGCTGCAAATGCTTGCACCGTCATTGTTCCGGCTGCACAGAGTAGCCGTACCGTTGAAATTACGTCGCCCATGACGGGCACCGTTCCGGTTATGTCGGCCCTCCATCAACACGGGTCATTGACCTTATATGAGGGTCATGTTAACGCCATACCCGCGTCTGTCTTACGCGATTCAGGTTGCACCACTATCGGTGTTAGGGAATCACTGGTCAGACCGACCCAGCTGATTGAACAACAGGCAACTTGCATTACTTTCGGGGGCTCCGTCGAGCGATTCCGTCTCGCGGAGATATACATCGACACGCCATTCATTACAGGTGTCGTAACGGCATGCGTATTACCAAATCCGGTTGCCGATCTAATTATTGGTAATTTACCACAGGTTAATGATACACCTGACGGCCAGTTAAAAGTTTGGAACGAAAACGTTGCGTGTGTCACTACACGACAACAGTCAAAACGTCCACCGGATGGTAATTTACAAACCCCTGCGTTTGATTTTAATGTCACGCCTACAGTTTTCTATAAGGAACAACAAAGCGATCCATCACTATAACCGCTGTTTGCCAAAGTTCAGCCTCAGAACGGAAATGCCTCTCCGTTTATTATTAAAAATGAATTATTATACAGAAATTTCCGAAATAAACGTGAGACCATTGAGCAGCTCGTGGTGCCTAAGTCGTTCCGTCGCGACATTCTGCGTCTCGCGCATGATACATCATTTTCAGGCCATCAAGGTTCAGCCAGAACCAAATCACGGATATTGGCTCATTTTTTCTGGCCTGGTGTATACGCGGACGTGAACCGTTTTGTGGCGCGCTGCGATGTATGTCAAAAACGTACACCTAAAGGTAAAGCATCACGCGCACCCCTTCAGGAGATGCCTCCAGTCTCAACACCATTCGAGCGTGTCGCAGTTGACATAGTAGGTCCTCTTAGTAAATCAGACAGAGGCCATCGATTCATCCTTTCGGTAATCGACTACGCGACGCGCTGGCCTGAGGCTATTCCTTTGAGAGACATTACGGCTGACCATGTCGCTGAGGCGCTTGTTACTATTTTCTCGCGAATCGGATTTCCGACCGAGATTCTTTCAGACAGAGGACCACAATTCACCTCTGATCTATACAAAAAGGTACTAGAATTAGCGGGAATTAAACAGAAATTAACGTCCCCCTATCATCCGCAGTCAAATGGTTGTTGCGAGAGGTGGAATGCGAGCATGAAGTCTATGCTAGCACGCGTATCCGCCGACAAACCTGGAGACTGGGACCGTCAGCTCCCCGCTATTCTCTTCGCCTATAGGGAACTCCCGAACGCGTCCACGGGTTTCTCCCCATTTGAGTTATTATACGGACGTAAACCACGTGGCCCGATGGCCATACTTAGTCAATTGTTCGCCGGTGCTGAAACCGACGATTATGATACGCGAAGCGCGTATCAATATGTTGTCGATCTCCGACAACGAATTATTAATGCATGCAAAACCGCTCTGCAATTTGCATGCGCTAGAGCGAGTTCTTCAAAATTTTATCGCGATCAGGGCGCCCAAATGCGCGCCTTGTCAGTCGGAGATCTGACACTTGTTCTTTTGCCGCAAACGCAAAACAAACTCCTTCTAACTTGGAAGGGACCATACAGAGTCCTTAAGAGACTCTCCAGAGTGAATTATTTGATAGATATTCGTGGGCAGAGGAAAATATTTCATATTAATATGCTGAAAAAGTACCTGCCTAGCGATGATCGGCGTAACAACTCCGTTCATGTCGTCCCAATCGCCAACGCGGCTTTAGTTACTGTCGACGACGAGGATCCTTTGAGTATCGACAAATCGTTGCCCATATTACAGGCCACGGAGAGTATAAATGATGTTAATATCAATGATGAGCTTGCGCCGTCGCAGAAACAGGATCTTACACACCTGCTCCAAGAATTTGCCACGGTGTTCGCGGATTTGCCGGGTTGTACGTCTTTAGTCCAACATGTAATACGACTTCAGACAGACGTACCGGTGTTTGTTAAACCGTACCCGCGCCCGCTGCATGCTCACGAAACGATAATTACAGAAGTACGTGCCATGCTACGGCTAGGCGTGATAGAGCGATCAACTAGTCCGTATTGCTCACCGATTGTCCTGGTCAAGAAGAAAGACGATACCGTGCGTTTTTGTATTGACTATAGAAAGCTCAATGCTATAACCATCTATGATGCGGAACCCATTCCCAATCAGGAGGACTTATTCGCGCGGTTACCCAATGCAAGTATCTTCTCTAAAATAGACTTATCCAAAGGATATTGGCAGATTCCTCTCGAAGAAGGAAGTAAACAATATACAGCTTTTCAAACCCTTTTGGGTTTAATGCAATGGAAATATATGCCTTTTGGACTGGTTACTGCACCAGCCACTTTCGCGCGCATGATGAACATCTTGCTAAATGAATTGCGCTGCGTTCTATCATATTTCGATGATATATGTATTTTTCAGGCTGATTGGGCTGGCCACTTAATGGCCCTTCGTGAAGTTTTTGCCGCTCTTCGCCGAGCTGGCCTTACCGCGCGACCCAGTAAAGTGTTCCTGGGATATCAGCATATAAACTTTTTAGGTCATACCATAACCCACGGGATTCAGACTCCAGACGATCGCAAGATATCCAGTATTTTGAAACTGCAACCCCCTAAAACTAAAAAGCAAGTTCGTAGCTTGTTGGGACTTTTGAATTATTACAGGAAATTTATACCAAACTTTTCCTCTCTCTCAGCCCCGTTATCTGATCTAACGAGGAAAAATGTTCCAAATAGAGTCGTCTGGACGCCTCAGTGCGCTGATGCCCTTCAGACTATTCAGAATTTATTTTCTACTTTCCCCCTGCTTGTTTTACCCGATATACGCCAGACATTCATCGTCCGAACGGATGCATCAGATAAAGGAATAGGCGCCGTGTTACTCCAACAGCGTGACGGTTTCTTGCGACCGTGCTTATATGCAAGCCGGAAATTACTTGATCGAGAGACGCGCTATGCGATTGTCGAACGAGAGTGCCTCGCAATTGTTTACGCGGTAGATGCATTTTCTCGATACTTATTAATGTCCGAATTTATAATTGAAACGGATCATCGACCATTACTGTTTCTTAAGTCGAACAGAGCCAAGAATGCTCGACTAACCAGATGGAGCCTTGCACTCCAGGAATACAAATTTACTATTCGGGCTATACCTGGGGAGGATAATTTACAAGCTGATGTATTGTCCCGTTTGATTTAGTGTTCTAAAATAGTCTGTTAAACATTGAGGTTGAGCATTTTTCACCTTTTTCGGAGACCGTGGATGGTTTCACATTATATTGTCCTACCAATTATGGACATTCTTTCTCAAAATTTCCATGTGATTCCTTTTTCCACTAGCGTCCATCCTGACCATGACCTGAGTTTCAGACAACCTTGACGCCTTTGTCTGCGGGTCAATGAGATGAGGAAATGGCAAACCGAGCGACCAGACCTACTGCTGCCAGGATACCATTACTTTAATTAACTATTGTTCGTTCATGTTCTATGAATGTATTAATTACGCTCAATGAAGCGATGAGCTAGTTGCTCAATATTTCAGTCTTTACAGTATGTCTGTGTGAGAGAAGTTTATCACTTTAATTCTTAAGTGCTACAATAATTATATATTATCACAGAACGTCGCATATAAATATACATATGCTATTGTCCATCGAGAATGCACGTTCTTAGAATTATTTTTTTTTTTTGACTTTCAGTAACGATATATTTTTTACTATATAGCCCTTTCCAAAGTACTATTACATAGCAACGTTAGTAGACAGTTATGTCGTTCAAACCCTAAGTTTTCACTGGGGTGGGGGATGTGTCAAGAATAGATTTAATTCATAAATGTTTCCACTGACTAAATTTTTGTGAGAGAGCAGTGAGTAATTTTTACAAACGTAATTATTGTGCGAGCCAGCATAACTTGGTCTCGTAAACAATTTGTTTTGAACAGTTTTTTTTTATAATAGATAGACAGAAGGTGTGGGGAAGGATAGACGGACAGCGTAGGTGTGCATGACTGAGCACTTGTTATATCTCGTGTTTTGAACTAGGTTTAGTAGAGAGGGAAGGGGTGAGTAGGAATTAAATGTTGTTGAGACGTCGGTTGACGTACAGAAAATCCGTGATCCAGAGTAAAAGCTCGGGGTTTTGAACATGTTAAGAATTTATTGCTATAGAATTACATTTTATTGTCTTGAGTGATTCGACCTTTGATGTCGACCCAAGGTCGTTGCGTAGGGCTGTTACTTAAAATAACTCAGTTCGGCAGCTGAGCTAGAAGTGGTTGCACCAATCACAATCCAGGAATTAGACGGTAAGCTGCAGATGCAGTCCAGTATTTAAGGCCATACAGAACTTAGTTCTGGGCCACATGTAGACAATCCATTTACGAGGTGGACGGCGAGCTCTCAGCCAGATGAGAAGTCATAGAGACGCAGCGATTGAGCTGATATGTACAGTGATGGAGCATTGTCAGAAATCTACGCTCCTGAGCCCAAGCCTACTTGTTTGAGCATTAAACCCACAGCGCTAATATCAACAGCCCTCACATTGTGAGGGCCGAATGGTGAGCTAAAGATTTTAATTCCATCCTGAATTTACAGCCACCTACACATGTAGACTGTTGACCAGTACTGCCAGACCACATGCATTTCCCGCGACCACGTGTGAATTACACCAGAGCGCGCCTGGCAGAGACGCTATATAAATATGTTTTAGTATGAAGAGAGATAGAACTTTAAACCTTACAGGATCCGTCGCCCTCGGGCGCGGATTCTTTTGAATGTAAATTTATTGTGACTTAGATAACTTCATATTACATTGCCTTAAGTACTTAATAGTTGCTCCTCAGCTTAGCTGAGCATTTTCAGTTGCTATTGTATTCGTTATCTATTGTATATTTTATCTTTGAATTTGTTAGATATATAAACTTTACAGTCTGTTACTCAAATTGATTTATTTAGTTTTTAGAGTGAAAGTTGTTTAATTGTTGTTTTTTTTTGTGCCCGTGTGATTGGGAAGCGGACCTCTCGATCTATATTCCCCAAAATCCCGATCCGCGACAATAACACCATACAATTACTATCCACTTCACCACTCATTACGAACCATCAAGCGTACACACAATAGTTCACATTTCACTCACCACACATCTGCACTCTCTCTACGGTAACACACCTCCACCGTATTACACAGTACTCAGACTCGCTACGAATCCATGATCCTAACTTACATCTATCGCTCATTGCGCACATCTCTATACACAGTAATCAATGACTTTCACATTCCTCACATATAACTTATTTACATCATGGTCATAGGAGAATATAGTACATCAATCATCATACTTATCAATCATAGTTCAACCTACCAGTCATCACTGGAAAAAACAACAATCTCCCGACTGCTTTCTTCACGTCTGTCCCCTTGGACTTCTTAACTTGCAGTGACTTGTAGTACACCGATCTCGCCTCCTCCAAACCCCCCAACTCACAACATTCCATGCTTTCCATTAATTGTGGGCCGTGAGTTAATCTTACTCTACCTCCTTCTTCCCGTAACTATTGATCCTCGCTCACTCACTCGTGACAGTGTGTCCATCGAGAGAATCAAGAGCACTTGGTTATCTTTTGACGGCTTCACATTGCCAATAAAAAGCTTCATCCACTTTGAGAAGCTTTGTCTGTCCATCCAGTCACTGTCATTGTACACAGCTATTGTTCCTGGGGAAGCATCCTCCAACAG
This sequence comes from Onchidella celtica, assembly GCA_963931925.1. Lineage (NCBI taxonomy): Eukaryota > Metazoa > Mollusca > Gastropoda > Systellommatophora > Onchidiidae > Onchidella > Onchidella celtica. The sequence continues at coordinate 64,542,017 of OZ007573.1, forward strand.
TTCCTCATTCATGCATTTGCGCTTGTATACGAGCATGGGAGGTATGACATTTCCTGTGGCTTTTACACAGAATGTAGCTGAATGGTGAGACCTCTCTCTGCACTGGTCATTTTCTCTACTTGATGCGTCTCCTTTAGACTGATCACTCTCTGATGCTTATTTCGTACGACTGGGGGTCCCGTCTCATCGGCGTTGTGGATCCTCAGAGCATCGAGTTTGTTTTTCCGATATAGATCTAATGCTCTCCAGTTTGTCAAAGAACATGCCGGCTGGTGTCTCATTAAGTCCGGAGCTTCTTGCACTGGACCTCGTCTCCGATTGCCACATGCTCAAACTGTGTCGTCGCATGAGGCAGAGAACCAGCCTTTCCCTGCCATTCCTTTTTATTAAAGGCATGGGGCAAGCCATTTCTCTTTGATGTTTGAAGGGCTAGTCATCCTGAACAGCAGCCCCCCCCCCCTCCCCTAACTGCAGGATGTGAGAGACTAACTCCTCTTCTAGCTCTTTCGGTAATACTTCTGTTCTTCCTCTGCTTGTTCTGTCTCCGTTTGCAAAAATTTATTTGTTCTTACAGTCCAAGTGTCTCTTCAAAGTAGGCTTGAAAATACCATACAGTGTTGACACTTCATTTAAACCACGATTGTTTCGCAAAGCTTCCAAAGTGTTGTGGAGATCCTCATGGGACCAAGTTGCAGCTCTGCCCCTGGATATGAAAGATAACAATAAAAAAAGAAAGACCCTGTTTCACCAAATATGGGAAGCGTGTTGAATAATGGCCCAGTCCCTTACTTCTTTCTGCTCTGACCCCTCGTCATTTGCTAATATCCAAATAAAAATCTACTTAATTCAAATTCAGGGTGTTGGTAACTATAATAATTACACATTAAGGTCAAATAACCTAAACATTTTACGAAGAAATACTGTGTGCTAAACAGTACTGCCTGTCGGGTAATTAGTACTTTTTGCCCTCTTGTGGGTGGTACGAGTTACCCGACCATGGCCACACAAAAAGAAAAATGCCTCATTAATTTTTATAACCATGCCGTAACGGTAAATCCTATTCAGACAGGAAAAGACCGGTTAGCATTCTATAGCTGGTTGAATGATAGCTCTGGTGATTAACTAAATAAACTCTCCCAAATCAGGTCGAAAAGTTACATCAACAAAAGTGGAAATTAAAAAAAAAAAAAGAATACATTTTACTGTTTCGGTGTGGTTTGCGATCCCGCCATCGTGGTAACATGGGTGAAGAGGCAATGCGAAAGCATCAATGCGCGAGGTTTTTTCCCTGTTGTCAGTGCTTAAAAAAAAAAAAACGAGAACTGCTGGTGGTGCGAATTAGCCGCGGTTGCTAATTAGCCTCCTTTCCCTTACTAGTAAGTCTACAACATAGTATATAGATCTATGGTCTGCAATGCATGTCGACGATTCTTTGAAATGGTTATTTATTGCCCTTCACCAAGGAAGTTGGGCCTACCGCGTTCAGTAGAGTATATCTATGGTCTACCGCGTTCTATGGCTACCGCGTTCAGTAGTGTATATCTATGGCCTACCGCGTTCAGTAGTGTATATCTAAGGCCTACCGCGTTCAGTAGTGTATATCTATGGCCTACCACGTTCAGTCGTGTATTATCTATGGCATACCGCGTTCTATGGCTACCGCGTTCAGTAGTGTCTCTATGGCCTACCGCGTTCAGTAGTGTATATCTAAGGCCTACCGCGTTCAGTAGTGTATATCTATGGCCTACCGCGTTCAGTATTCACGAAATATCATAAAAACCACAGAAAAACTGTGGGGTCGCAGCAGGGCTATAAGCAAAGTCAAAATTGAGCAAAAAGAAAAGGTTGTATGTTGCGAAGCCCCGCGTGAGAAATAAAACCCAAACAGTACAAAGCAAACTAAAGAGAAGACAGAAAATGCATAAATTTTCGGCTTTCGCCTTTGTCAAGTGAAAAAAAACAAAAAAACGAACAATAAAAGACTTCAACAGGAACGAAGTGAAACAGTTTACTTAGCTGCGAGTTCTTGCTTCTTTAGCAGCACCAAAGCACGTCCGTCCGTCAAAAGCATGGAAGCAGGAAGTGAGGCAATTGGTTAGTAACCAAGATGAAGGCGCCATATAGTGCCTCACAGCACAAGACAGGGATGGTGCGCAATGTCAGGAGTCGCAGTAAATGAAAAGAAAAAGAAAAAGAGATTAAAAAAATAAAAATAAATAAATAAATAAATAAACAAATAGATAAATAAATGAAAGAAAATAATAATAATAAAGAAAATTATATATAATATATATATATTGATATTAGCAACAGTGGAATTATCGAAGGCAATGTTGGACATTGATGCTATGGGGAGAGATAGTTCCGAGCTGGAAAATTAATCGTTGTTCGGTTTCAAAGCGTACATCAGCGCCTGCATGACAAGACTTGAGCCCCAGAATTTGAATGTCGTTGGATGGCTCATGGTCTGGTCGATTAAAATGGACAGAAACAGGCTTTCCATTTCGATTTTCAATGTCACGGAGGTGCTCCCGAAACCGAGTGTGAAGCTGACGTCCCGTTTCACCAATGTACAACATATGACACCTGGCACAGCGGATAGCATACACCAGATTGCGACTATGGCAAGTGAAACCTTCCTTAATGCTGAACGTCGACAAAGGGCACTCGATGGAAGACGATTGAAGGACATGTGTGCACGTTTTGCAACGAGAATTGCCACACGGTTTAGTACCGCAACGGTCAGTGTGAATGAGCCTGCTCCGGACCAAAATGTCTTTTAAGTTTTTGGATCGTCTATATACCAGCAGAGGAGGTGTTGCATCAAGCATGTCATTGAGGCCCTGGTCAGCCCTCAAGATAGAGAGATTTCTAAGAAGGACTTGCTTAATAGGAAAAGACTGGGGGTGATAAGTGAAAACTAGTTTGATACGATTATCTTCCCTCCTTTGTCTGGGAGTGAGGGCATCCAGCCTACTGATATTACGGGCCCTCGACCAGGCTTTATCCAGAACATGTTCTGGATAACCTCTAAGACGAAAAAATTCTAACATCCTCTTGCCTTCAGTGGCAAAGTCTGCATCCGATTGGCAAAGACGACGCAAACGGAGCAATTGCGAAAAGGGAATGGCATCCTTGCAAGAACGCGGGTGAGAAGAACCATAATGTAAGTACGTATGGCTGTCCGTGTCCTTATAATGCACAGATGTGGACAGTCCCGTGGGTGTCAATGAGACCTTGATGTCCAAAAAGTCGATGGAATCGGTAGAAATATGGGAGGTGTATTTGATGGATGGATGAAAGACATTGACAAAGGACAAGTAAGCCTCTAATTCAGATTGGGACATAGAGGTCACTCCAAAACCATCGTCAATGTATCTCATATACACCTCTGGTTGACGGCCAGTGTAAGCACTCTTGTAACAATAATATGGCCTACCGCGTTCAGTAATGTCGGCCTATATATATATGGCCTACCGCGTTCAGTAGTGTATATCTATGGCCTACCGCGTTCAGTATTTTGTATATTATTATGGCCTATAGCCTACCGCGTTCAGTCATGTATATAAGCGCGTTCAGTAGTGTATTCTATATATGGCCTACCGGTACTTCCCTGCCTTACCAAGTCATAAATTCTGCTGGTGTAGTTCCTTAATGTTGTCACAAGGCTAGTTATGCTTATGTGATTTCGGAAAGTTTTTGCTCTTGGTGTTAGGGTGGCTTTCAGCGGCAGTGTTGTAAAAAACAAAGCAATCTGGTTCATAATAAATTATAAGATGAATATTCGTACCGGATATCTTTCAATTCACGACCCATTCTGTCGAACAAGACATCAAGAAAAGATGGGATATTTAGTCATGGGGATGGTACAGACTAAGGCGAGAGTAAGTGTCACTGACATTAATATTAACAAATTTTGTTAGGCCCGCATATACCTATGGGTGGATGGATGTATGGATGGATGGACTGGTGGACAATGATTGATGGATGGATGGATGGATGGATGGATGGATGGATGGATGGACTGGTGGACAATGGATGGATGGATGGATGGATGGATGGATGGATGGATGGACTGGTAGACAATGATTGATGGATGGATGGACGGACTGGTGGACAATGATTGATGGATGGATGGATGGATTGATGGATGGATGGATGGACTGGTGGACAATGATTGATGGATGGATGGATGGACTGGTGGACAATGATTGATGGATGGATGGATGGACTGGTGGACAATGATTGATGATGGATGGATGGACTGGTGGGCAATGATTGATGGATGGATGGATGGACAATGATTGATGGATGGATGGATGGATGGATGGATGGACTGGTGGACAATGATTGATGAATGGATGGATGGACTGGTGGACAATGATTGATGGATGGATGGATGGACTGGTGGACAATGATTGATGGATGGATGGGTGGACTGGTGGACAATGACTGATGGATGGATGGATGGATGGACTGGTGGACAATGATTGATGGACGGATGGATGGACTGGTGGACAATGACTGATGGATGGATGGATGGACTGGTGGACAATGATTGATGGATGGATGGACTGGTGGACAATGATTGATGGATGGACGGATGGATGGACTGGTGGACAATGACTGATGGATGAATGGATGGACTGGTGGACAATGATTGATGGATGGATGGACTGGTGGACAATGAGTGATGGATGGATGGATGGACTGGTGGACAATGATTGATGGATGGATGGATGGATGGATGGACTGGTGGACAATGATTGATGGATGGATGGATGGACTGGTGGACAATGATTGATGGATGGATGGATGGATGGGTGGATGGACAATGATTGATGGATGGCTGGATGGACTGGTGGACAATGATTGACGGATGGATGGACTGGTGGACAATGATGGATAGATGGATAGACCGCGTGGACAGGGAAATTATGAGGGGGCCAAGAAGACGTCGAGAAGGGGCCTTTTCTTTTCCTGATTTGAGGTCTTTATTTTAGGAGGTTCGCTGCCCTTGGCATTTACACCTCACTTTACTTGTTTTATTATTTCTTGTTCTGGCGGGGGGGGGGGGGGGGGGGGGGGAGATGATATGGATAAATTTTAATCTATTAATTTCAATTTTGCCCGGGCAGCGGCCTTTCGGCCTGCTCTTTACGATTTCCAACTGCCAAGGTATCTTTAACGTGCGCAACGTGCACACGGGCCCTCCGAATTTTTTCGTCCTTATCCGAGAAGACTAGGTACTGATCCTACCCCCCAATAGGACCAGGGACTTGAAAATATGAGAAAAATCCAATTTCCAAGAACTACTCGATCCTACCCCCCAATAGGACCAGGGACTTGAAAATATGAGAAAAATCCACTTCCCAACATGCCTGCACTGCCCGGGTTTAGAACCCGGGACCCTTGGCATGAGAGGCGAGCACCTTGCCTCTAGACCACCTTGCCTTTTCTTTTCCATGGGATGAGCTCAGATAAATGTGATATATCCTAAAAGAGGTTTTTATTATTTTTTTCTGGTCTGCAGTAAATTTTGGCCCGTACATTCGGTTGAAGAATGGTACAAAGAAAAATTATTATTGTTCGGCTCAACAAAACGAAAAAGATTTGTTACGTCTCAAGGGAAGTCACTCTCTCTATTTCGATTTATAAACATCCGCAAACAAATCGACTAATTCTGCAACACACATGGTTCCACGGACTGGCAAACTCTATGTCTCAGTGAATTTGAAATTATTTCTGTTGTAAGTCTATTGAAATGTCAACTCCAAGTTCAACACAGAAGAAACCAGCACTGGAAGTGGTAAGGACATTCTGTTAAATTTGACATGCATCAAAATCAAATGATACATCGGCGCTCGATAGAGGGCATCAGTAGTAGATCTAGATCTAGATCTAGATGTAGATCAGATCTAAAACAGTAAATACTAAAAGACTAAATCCAGTAGCGTTTGCTGGTCCCGCTGTTTTAGTCCGCCATCTTGACGCTTTGGCTGATTCGATACTGGTGAAACTCATTACAATGGAGCCCAAGTAAACCGAACTTTGGTAATTCGAGTTTCTGTTATTGTTAAATAGAGGTGATTTTGAAATGAGGTTTTTTTCCCTTCTTTATCTTTATTAAACATTTACTGCTATTTCGAGTTTGAACTGCCCCAATTCTCATAAATAGAGCTGATCGAGGGCTCTCATCCTCAATCAACTCAGTCACCCAGTGTAAGTTAATGTAACTTCTGATTTCCAGCCCCGTGGCCGTGAGAACCAGTCCTCCACAAACACGCTGACACAGGCCATTTCAACAACTCCAGTCCTCCACGCTTCCCAGCCATCGAGGGGGAGGGTAGAGGTGTCAGAAATGATGCAATGGGTAGGCTGCAGAGCCTTCCTCTTACGTGTCTGTTCCGACCAAGCGAGAAACATGCCGCGGAGGGTGGCAATGGTAGGGGGCGGGGTCCCTGCACGCAGCGTGATTCTGCCCCAGTGGCCAGTGATATCAGCCAACAATACAGTATGCGAGACGGTGCTGGCATTTTTAATTTATGGCCAGTGAATTAATCGATTGCTGACGTAACCACAACAGGTAGATCTACAACCAAGACACAGTATACCGTAGAACATAAATTACACACAGTTGAGCCGTGCGGTGTAGTCTACTCCTCTTTGCTGTGTGCACACTTTGCTCACATTATAGACGATAGAGCCATTCTAGTACACACAGTTTGTGTAATGCTCGCTAAGCATCACATGACTGTATTCAAAAGTAAAAAGTTATGGTAAGGCCCTGCAGGATCAAAGACCTCACTTTCACGAGGTTCTTAGCACTTCAGTTGCTGCAGTGTTTACACATTCACCACACTATACTCGATGGGGAGAGGGGACGAGTGTGGCATTGTTACACTGCGTAATAGTAATAGTAATTCCACGCCACTGATAGTGATAGCAAGTGGGGGGGGGGGGGGGATAACGCAGTAGGCCTACAGTCTCGCATTTGAACATCGCACACGGGAGAATGCCTTTATCGATTGCTGACGTCACACACAATACACGCAGCCAAGATGAAGACACTAGTAGTAGTAGTAGTAGTAGTACCACGTCTAGGCCATTCAATGTTACTTTTTTGTTTTACCGCTACGGTAGGGTCACTTCTACAGAAAAAAAGTAATCGAAAGATCACATGGTTCATACAGGTTCCTTTGTGTTTTGTGTGTGTGTGGGGGCGGGGCAAGACGAAGGGATGTAATTACACGTATGGTATGGGGCAGACTGCAAAATAATGGTTAATTTCTCTGCCCAGAGGTAAACCGAACTTTCGTAAATCAAAGTATAATCCATTTCCCGGCGACTTCGAATTATGCGGGCTCCACTGTATATGTAATAGATACCAGTGAAAGTCAGAATTCTTAGCAGGGAATCACTGAGCCATGCATTTACTATGAAAAACATCCCTTTTTACTACTTTAGTACTTATGGCAGGTTTCACAAAATGGAGTCCCTACATTTCGCTTTTTATCTCAAAAATCAGAGGCAAAGCTCCTGCACATCTTATATGAGGGATTGTCATAACGTTGCCATACTGGATAGGCACTGTATAAAACAAAAATAAATCCTATCAGATATGCTTTTAGCAATGATATCACCTGCCACTCTAAAACTAGATACCTTAGGGACACACTCTGATATAAAAAATAATGAAATTACATTGGCAGTCTCAAAAACCAAGTGATTTTCGAAAAAAAAATGTGCCTATTTCGGGTCTTTAAAAGGTACACCTCAGTGCGGGTGTGGAAGGTTAGACGCTGGTTTATTCTTGCGTGTACAATACTATTAGTTTCTGTGCTCATTGTGCCAATTAAAAAGTTGTCTTCACGTCAGTTACGCTTTTAGTCATATTTAAGGTCTAGTTTGGAAGCATTTTGCTTTTGATTTTGCTATTTTGGACGTATCCATACGCGTCCTGCTTCTCATTACAAGAATGAAGTGCCTTGAGCTGTTGTAAGCTTTGAAATCATGCCTGTAGCACTCATGCTTACGAGAACGGGTAGGAAAGTGCCTGCGAGAGGCTTTCATTTTTAAATTCTACGGCGGATTATTCACCAGCGAACTAAAATCACGGCTGACACGCTTTGGTGTCCGTCTGATACGTTCGACCGATCGCGAATATTTCTATTTGTTTTGAACCGGTTCCAAAATTTTGCCCACATTTTAATCATTTCCGGTCCAGTTTTTATGCTGAACCCAAACTTCCGGCAGTCTTACATCGCTGAGGCAGAAAGGTTGCACTTGAAGCGTGGTGTCCCACTGAATGAGGAGCGATACGTCTGAGAACGGTAAGTGTTTATGATATGTCCAACATGGTTCAACGCTTAATGAATATGCAGTGCGATTATTTAACGTGTTAGTATCCTTTGCATAATGGAATTTGTACCCAGCACATTTTATTGATAGCCCAGTCTTGGTGCCAACGTTGCTTGTTTTCAGATATCACATGGATCACTTTGTGGCCTGATGCGCCTGAATGTTCATAAAATCGTGTCCCGATACGTCTAACCATTAGTAAAATAGTGTCCCAATGCGTTCGACCATTAAGCATCAAGCAATGGAGTGTCACTACTGTCACTAGTTGTCAGCGCATTCTGAAGTTTCTCTCATGAATTTTTGACCGCCTAATAGTAATACTACTACTATTAAATGTCTTGAGTTTGAGCCTGTAAAAATGACTGGCTTTCTCTCACAACAGCACCGCTGGGAGGCGAGGAGTTGGACTAAATGAAAAGCATCAATTGTAAAGAAGGTATTATACACTATTAATGAATTGTGCTGGGTCACAGTTGGTGCTGTCCTTAGAGACTGCCTTTAGAAAGACTATTCTCTGACTAGATCGAGATCTAGTATTACTTTTAGCCTAGGTCAGAACTACAAGGCTACACCTCTGTGACTGTGAGTCTAGTAGAGTAGTAGATATCTAGCTGCATGTAATTCATATGTGAAATTTACTCTCCACTGAATCTAAACAAACTGTAGCCTTCTCATTTAATTTTTTAACAAAAAAGTGATAAATTTATTAAACTTCCGAGTGGCAGACTCAGGTCAGGGGCCTAGCAGGCATTGCAGTGGTGTTGCGGTAATTCAAAAAGTCCTTCGGGGGAGTAAGAGGGAATATATTATCGTATCGTATTCTTTCATCAGCTTAGCAAGGACATGACCATGGAGCCCCCCTGATGAGTTTAAATGTAACTAGAGGGATCCAACAGGTTTTTTGACGCTCACCTCCAATAAGCTCCTATTACTAGTAGTAATGAAGTTGACCTGAGTCCCAATAGCAGTGATTATATTAGGACTTGAGTCACATTAGCAACACAGCCTTTAAACTTTGATTGAATTCAATTCCCCTATTGATATTGTCTGTATCAAACTCCTATATTTATATCGTTTCTTGCCATCATTTACACAAGCTATGAATAAAACTTTGGTGCTATGTTCAATTCTTTTGATTTTTCACGCCAAAATGTGTATTGGCATGCTGCATATGAGTATGTTGATCTACATAATTATATTGAGACCTTTCTTGTTTGCAAAGCTGAGTTGTTTACAATTATTCTTACAGGTGCAATAAATGGATGAACAGAAGCAAGAAAATGTTGACCCTCCTGCTGAACCTCCTGGTAGGTTTCAGTTTTGCGATATTATTTTCCCCGTTAGCCTCAGCAAAACACCATTTATTTGTGCAAAATAATAATATCAGAATATCTGAAAAAGAAAAAAAAATAAGCACACAAATTGTATGCTTTTTAAACCTTCTCTCCTTCCTGCTCCTGAATCTTAATTCTTATTGCTTTTAACTTTCAGCATTTCTTGGTAAGTTTTTTTGTCTGTTTACATTCATTGTAGACAATACTTTTCTTCAGGCTTGCGTCTTTGTCCAAGATGCAGGGAAAATGTGCAGTCAGGTATGCATTGGAGCTTGCTCTCAACAAGGATATGTATCTTGAAGGCAGTCATTTTCAGTGTGGAGGTGATGATCTCAGCTGCTCACAAATCATTGAAACTGTGAGCAAACTCAGATTCTATTGTTGCTGGTGAAAATGCCATTAATATCAAAGCCACCTTTGAGGCTGAAATTCTCAACACATTACAGCCTTCCACATATATGGGAATGTGGCAGCTCTTTGCTGCAGCCAATGTCTTGGGGTGCACCATCCTATCCATATTTCCATCGAAAGGCTGGCAGTTACTACAGAAGCTTCACAATCGCATTATAAAACCAGTGCATAAATCTAATTCATCCTTTGCTGCAGTCATGTGGAGTTCCAGCAGAACTGACATGCAGGATAATCACTGGACTGCTAACCATATTGTCCCGTTAGTCCCAGTATCTCCCTCTTTTGATGTAGAACTGGTTGAAAAGCCCCAATTGGAGATGAATTCATTTGAATTTCTGATTCCACAGTCATAATCTTTGCTCTGTAAATCATTTCTCTGCCCACACCAGTGTCAGTGCAAAATAACAATTAACTGCTGTTGAACTCTTTAAGTATTCAGTCATGTTTACTGTTTGGTATTTTAATACATTTTGACATAAAGAGTGTGAGTGAATGAATGGGCATGCTCTTCCTCTTCTCCCCCCACCCAGTCTCGTTATTTCACTGCAAGTTTGTTTTATTCCAAGCTTCCTTTTAATATTCATTGTCATGATTCAGATGTTATTAAAACTCACGCAGAGAGTGAGTTGTTTTTTTACCAGGGCCATGAAAAATTGGCTGGTGGCCTTGAACGGTCCTCGCCAAATTATAGTTGGTGAGTAAATAAATGTAAAGTTAAACGGTTAGATTCACGCTTGTCGGTTTTAATGTTCGTGATTAATAAGTAATGGAGTAGGGGTGAAACAAGGTGGGGACAGTTGACATTGTTAAGTATGACTAGACAAGTTTTTGCACGTTAACTGGCTGGTAGAATAGTGCAGACGTATTACTACAATTAAAATGGTGGGAGGTTTCGACCTATGAGATAGCTGAACTAATTGGGCCAGCGGATTAGCACGCTGGGTAGTTAGATAGTATATAACATCGTGTAACGTTCAGATTTGGTGAATACAGGCGAGCAGAAGCATCGTGTCGCGAAGTATCTCCGGTCGACCAGTACCTGAACTGTGTGCTTTGAAGACAAGAAGTCCTTGCTAACGGACTGACTGAGCTCTAGAAAGAAAGGTCTGAGTGGGCTGACCTTTGAAAGCCCACGCTGCGCTATTTTGATGTTCGCGCCTCCCAGTGGGCGTGAGCAATGGTAATATATCTTATTTATTCAAGTATAATAGAGATCGGAGATAGAGAGAGAACTACAGCCTCATAGGAAGACTAAGGAAACCCCAGCTGGCACTCGACCACGAGTGTCCTGTATGATAGATCTATTGCCATAGTATGATTAGAATAATATAGCACATTGTTGATGAATTGAATAGTGATTGTGCATAAAATATAGTCTTTTGGCAACTGCTTAAATTACCTACAAGCCGAAGAGTGCTTCTGTAGGCTTTGAACGTACTGGGCTCTCCTAACATTTAAGCCCATATGATTTATGGAGAGTTTGCCTGGCGACTGGCCAGTGGCGACTCAACTGTCACTTTAAATTGATATCTAGTTTCGTATAATATACCTATTTGCTATTGATTGCAGTACCTCCATAGTTACATGAATATCATTGGTTAAGTTATTAATTAGAGTTTTTTTGGTTTGAATATATACCTCTATTGTCTTTTGTTTTGTTATTAATATTTATGTAAACTATGGCCTGACCGGCCTGACATATATACGCTCTAGTTATTTAGTACTTTCCTTGTGTGGTTGTGTCCGAGTGTGAGTTAGCTGCCTCTCGTGCAGTCGTAACATCCCCCAGACCCTAACTCTGCTCGTGACATCTGGAGGGGACCCCACTGACATCTGAAGAGGACCCGTCACCTTCTGACATCTAGAGAACACTACTATCATCGGAAGAGGACCCCGTCAACAGCTGCAGGTCTACCACTCTAAGACTCCACTGTTATTTATGTAATTTTTGTAGTTTATAGTTTTGTATACTGCTGATTTTTTTTTTTTGTTTCTCCCCCACATGTCTGGCATGTCCTCTCGTCATTGATCCTGGGACCACTACGAGGGACTGACAGCTAGCATCAGGAAAAGACAAGACCAGCGCTGTGGACCAAAGGAAAGAGCCAGTCCATTTTGCCCAGTTAAGTGAACCATCTGTATTTGTCTTCGTTTGAGGGGTTCGTCGTTCCAGCTCCCCTACTTTTGACAGGCATTATTTTTTTCTTTTGTGTTAGATTAGATAGGCGGGTGGTTGGAAGGGATCGAGACTCAGCATACCTCTTTTTGCCAGACTAGCAGATCTAGATGGCGTTTAAAACGGATAGGAGATTTGCTTTGCCTTGAATAGTTCTGTAGGGACCTGTTATTCGTATAGATTGTTAGCGCTCTATCTTCCTCGTACTTATAGGAAGACGTCTCTCTTGTGCTTTTCTTACCTTTCTGTACATAGTTTCAGGTTAGTCGGGTCTGTTGTCGTTCGTGCTTTCTGTTAGTCTAGCGTCTTATTGTAATTTATCGTTCGTTCTGTTCCTCTTGCGTCTTGTTTGTAATGTATTACCTTTTTATATATTCGTTATATAGTATTTATCTTTCTTGGTTACACTTATTTTTTATATATTTTTTTTGATTACATACTTCCATTGATTCACGTGTTTTGACACGTTGAGCGGTTTTTAGAGGTAACTTGGCTTGGTGAGAGGGAAAAGTTTTTAAGAATTAACCCTCCTGCGCTGTAGAGTGACAACACTGTTTAAGTGACAACTATTATTGAATTGTTGGAATCCGTGCAGTGAGTACACTGCCAGTTCTTGCTAATTATTAATTTATACCGATCTCGTCTTTAAATTGACGGGCCCCCGAGAGGACAGTATTAGACTGTTCAGGGAGGTGACCTTTTTGTGTAGTGATGAGTAGTGAGTATTGGTTTTATTGTCGGCTGGTGCCGCCGCCCGAAGGAGCAATAAATTGTCTCAGGGGAAGAGTCTGTATCAGTGTCGAGGTGATATCAATATAAGAGCTATGTGAATTATATATATTGAGGATACTTTTTTTAGTCGTCTGCGTATGACGTCGACCCGAGTAGAGCAATAATGAGATTGCCTCGTGGGATGGATGATATTGGTATTTTTCGATTATTTGAGAGATGTTTGGCAGTGCTAACGTAGTACACTGCGTATTCGTGTTTTGAGAGATGTTTGGCAGTGGTAACAGAGGACACTGCGTGTTCGCGTTTTGAGATATTTTGCAGTGGTAACAGAGGACACTGCGTGTTCGCGTTTTGAGATATTTTGCAGTGGTAACAGAGGACACTGCGTGGTCGCGTTTTAAGTTTTGGAGAAGTGTGGAGTTGTTTTTTATACAACCGATTATGACTATGGTTTTCCGCGTTTCGTGGACCATCTAACGTAATACCGATTATGATTGTGACTATCCATGTGGCCAGTGGATGAGTTACCTAAGAACATACCCGATATGGATATTGAATTGAACCGATTATGACTATATTACCGAGATGACTGTGACACTTGACGTGTGCATGGCTTGCGTACGGAAACGGCGCATTAAATTAACTGCTATCGCCTCGTGGCATCTCATCTATACCGGATTGGATGTTGGAAAGATTTAATTGTAATGTTATTTGAGATCTAGATTAGTGTTAAATGCGAGAAGCGCTACATGAAATTTGAACGAGAACATCAGACTAAATTATCTTACGGACGCTTCTGTTAGTGTTAATTAGGCTTAACTATGCCGAAATTTGTAGTTGTGATAGACCCGGAAATTTTGTTCTCCTATTTAGGTCTGTCATATGTACTGGCGTTGGATACTGATTAGCACCTCATTCAGAGACCGAGGGATGGTATCACATATTGTTCACCCATTGTGAACACTTTTCACCTACCCCTTTGCTTTCCTTTGATCCAACAGCTATTTTACTGACGTCGACCCGTATTTTGGCCACACCAGACGTTGTTGCCCAGGGTCGAGGACGAGAAGTCATGGCAGACCAGGAGTCCAGATCCACTAATGCCATCGATGCTACTATAGCTATCTTTTCTTGAGTATTATTCATTGTATGTATGCATTCCTGATGACATTCGCACAGGATCAGTGTTGTACTCTAAAATTTTAGAGTTATGATTGTTAATGTCTACGTATTTAGAGGTAAGATTTAATCCTCAGAGAGATATATACTTTTGGACGGAGCCTTAAGATTTTCATGAAGTTTTGTCCATCAATGATACCCGTCCTGTAGGGTTTTTTCAACTTTAGTACTAGTCTTAGTTATTACCTAGTATTCTTAGTTAAGTTCACCTTTCGAGGAATTTCTCGACTCGTGCCTTCCCCTTACGATAATCATTTATATCGTTAAAATTGCAAATTTTAACTGGGGTGGGGGATGTGTCATGATTCAGATGTTATTAAAACTCACGCAGAGAGTGAGTTGTTTTTTTACCAGGGCCATGAAAAATTGGCTGGTGGCCTTGAACGGTCCTCGCCAAATTATAGTTGGTGAGTAAATAAATGTAAAGTTAAACGGTTAGATTCACGCTTGTCGGTTTTAATGTTCGTGATTAATAAGTAATGGAGTAGGGGTGAAACAAGGTGGGGACAGTTGACATTGTTAAGTATGACTAGACAAGTTTTTGCACGTTAACTGGCTGGTAGAATAGTGCAGACGTATTACTACAATTAAAATGGTGGGAGGTTTCGACCTATGAGATAGCTGAACTAATTGGGCCAGCGGATTAGCACGCTGGGTAGTTAGATAGTATATAACATCGTGTAACGTTCAGATTTGGTGAATACAGGCGAGCAGAAGCATCGTGTCGCGAAGTATCTCCGGTCGACCAGTACCTGAACTGTGTGCTTTGAAGACAAGAAGTCCTTGCTAACGGACTGACTGAGCTCTAGAAAGAAAGGTCTGAGTGGGCTGACCTTTGAAAGCCCACGCTGCGCTATTTTGATGTTCGCGCCTCCCAGTAGGCGTGAGCAATGGTAATATATCTTATTTATTCAAGTATAATAGAGATCGGAGATAGAGAGAGAACTACAGCCTCATAGGAAGACTAAGGAAACCCCAGCTGGCACTCGACCACGAGTGTCCTGTATGATAGATCTATTGCCATAGTATGATTAGAATAATATAGCACATTGTTGATGAATTGAATAGTGATTGTGCATAAAATATAGTCTTTTGGCAACTGCTTAAATTACCTACAAGCCGAAGAGTGCTTCTGTAGGCTTTGAACGTACTGGGCTCTCCTAACATTTAAGCCCATATGATTTATGGAGAGTTTGCCTGGCGACTGGCCAGTGGCGACTCAACTGTCACTTTAAATTGATATCTAGTTTCGTATAATATACCTATTTGCTATTGATTGCAGTACCTCCATAGTTACATGAATATCATTGGTTAAGTTATTAATTAGAGTTTTTTTGGTTTGAATATATACCTCTATTGTCTTTTGTTTTGTTATTAATATTTATGTAAACTATGGCCTGACCGGCCTGACATATATACGCTCTAGTTATTTAGTACTTTCCTTGTGTGGTTGTGTCCGAGTGTGAGTTAGCTGCCTCTCGTGCAGTCGTAACATCCCCAAGACCCTAACTCTGCTCGTGACATTCATGAATAATAAATTTGTCTTCATGTGCTATGGAATAGTTGTGGTTGGAGGAATTAATCTACTAACAATAGTTTTGTGTCCCGAGATGCATCTGCAACATTTTCTTTCTTTTGCTTATGTAATAATTATGAAATGTTACTTTACAGACTTACTTGCTGTATAGTTTTAATTTTTCCCTAGTTTAAGATAATTGTTTTTTGCACAACATATTTTATTACTCATGTGTTAAACAATATGTTGGAGGTATTTGGGACACTGACTGTGTGTCCCTCGTTACACCAGACACTTTTTTTTTCTATCTCTACTTAATACATAAATATAAACTGTCCATTACCAACTAAACAGAAGGTATCTTTATATTTCTGCTTATCCTGAAGGATTATCCTTATGTATGACTCATGTGTTTGATCTTGTATGTACTGGTGGTGTTGGATGCATTTAGGACATTTCAATTTTGTGTCCCATGGACATCCGACACGTTCTTCTTTCTGTCTTATGTGGTAATCACAAAATATAAATTACCAGTTGAGCTGTAACATGTCTATATATATGCCCACTTATTTTAGAGTATTATCTGCTCTACAAAAGTCACTTTTTCATTGCTGCTTGAAGCATAACGCTTGGATGTATCTGGGACACTATAATTTTTGTGTCCCGTAATGCATCCAACACAGTTGTGACAGTTTTTCTGCTTCTCCTATTTGTTTATGAAATATTCAGGTACTACAGACTGCTGTAGAGTTCCCTGCAAGTGTCTTTAATGCCACATTTTATTAATCCATCTATGAAAGCTACAATGGAAACTATAAGATCTCCATTTTTATGTCCTGTTACACCTCACTATGAATTCATTAATAAATTGCATTTTCTACCATTTGAAACCCATTGATTGTTGTTTTCTGGCTTAGTTAGCCTGTTTTGGTGTTATTTCTTCATCTTTCTTCTCACTACTATGCTGTCTTTACTGTTTAATGTCAACTTTATGGTGTCCAACTGATACCTCCAACACAGTGGTAGTGGCTGCATTCAAACTTGTTTTGTGGATAAAGTAGGCAGTAGCTTATCTCCAAACTTCAACTGTATAAACAACAATCATTTTAGAGCAGATATCACCAAATTTTGGTATTCAAAGAGTATTTTTAAAATTGACCTTGTCAGATCAAATTTCTTGTTGACCTTATGGCAATCCCTCAGATATCAAATCAAAGCTTAAGACCTGGGGATAATATTTTTTTTGATTAGAAAGATAGTGAAGGTCTTATTTTAGAGAAATTGTTGTTTAAAAGTTACATCATTTTAATTAAGGGATTTTAACTCTAAAAATATTTTTGATGTTGTTGCTGTGGTGTTTTGATTTTGCATATTGATTGTCAGAAATTTACAGTGACAACAGATTAATGAATTAATGGAAAAGTGACATGAACACATTTAGTAGAACAGTTAAAGACAAAATAGAGAAATACATTCTGCTTATCTTGAAAAGAGAAGACGAAGTACTCAATCAGAGTATTCTGAGGCAATTAGAATTACTTCCCTTGGATTATCAAGGGAGACAATTTATTCGACACAGCGTTCGCCAGATCTGGGCGCAGCGTTACATTCCTGTGCGTGACCATGGCGCGCGTGTCTGACCAATACACTATTATTCCTACAGAAATAAAATCCTACCATAGAAATAATCTTATTTTCAGTTAGAAACATGGGTGCCAAACCTCTGGTAGGCCTATATGCCGGATTTCCGTTTTCGCTATGTTTCCCCAAAAAAAATTCCGGTTTCGCGATATGAAGAATTGAAAACCAAAAAAAACAAAAACCTGTTTAATCAAAACAGAAAAGCGCAAGTGTGCGTTCGAGGTATCGGCCCAACTTGCGCCTATTTTCACTTCAGCATTTATCGTGACCGAAGGCATGTAGTCAATATGGGGCTACCGTCGTGTTCTGGCTGATTTGCAGTTTTAGATCAAGCGCTTCACATGCATCAGCAACTCTTCATCGCACTAACAATAACGCCAACGTGAAAGTGAGCGAAGGGTCACAGGGTCACGTATAGTGTCCGGTCAAGACCCGCATGAACCGCGTATTGTTTGAGTGGATGTAGTCTTTTGGGTTGCGCTGGCTTCGTCTCGTGTGTCTGGCCTACGCCAGAATTAATGCTTTAGACGCCTGCAATGGTAGATCTACGAACTTTTATTATCGATTGACGATGGATGCTTTCGTTTGGAATACACGGTTGCTTGTTACCGTGTATACTCAGAACATGTTGTGCAAACTGATTTGAAGTGTTACTACTGTTAGGCAAAAACCTAGAATCTAGATCAAGGTCGAGCATGCTAGATCTGTACCGATACACGTTGTACTAAATCAGGCCGATGACGGATGCTTTTAGTTTACAGGGGCCGAAGGGGCCCGCCTCAGATTGTTATACTTTTTTTAGTTTTCCGGCATCAATATCATCGGCATCGCCGGATTTCACTTCATTCAGGCCAATAGACAGTACTGACACATCAAGCGTGAGGGAGGCCTATAGGTCTGACGCTTCTATTATAGCCACTGGGGTCGTAAGCAGTGCGAGTCAAGCAACGGCATACTGCTTTAAAAGCCTTGTTTTCATGTGGTCGGAAACGAAAATGTCAAACCTCCATTAAGTACATGTACGAAAAAGTCAAACCTCCATTAAGTACGTGTACATGTCGTTCTGTTTCACTACTTGATGGGTTTTTGACGTTTCAGTTGCCGTTTCTATTTCCGGCACTAGAAGTAAAATGCGGTCCCGGTTTTCCGTCCGCCATTTTACCTGCGTCTGGGCGGATTCGAATACTGTATTCCGCGTGTCAGTGGATTCGATACGCAGCGGTGAGGCCAATGACCGTGATTAGTTCTTTATAAGCAGCGATGAGGTGGAAAGAAAGCGAACGGAGATAGGTTGTTTCCTTTTTTGCTATTGGTGGCTTTGGACTGCCGAGCAGAACCCAGCCGTACATAGGAATGCGTTCTATGCACATAATTGAAATGCTCATCATGATATATATTTGAATATTCTCTTGCTTGCATTTGGTGGCAGTTGTACATTTGGCCTTAGCGAGAGAGAATGAGAGCTAAAATGAATAACAGAGAGAGAGAGAGAAGAAAGGCAAGAATGGACAGAGAGAGAAGAAGTGCCAGAATGTAGAGAGAGAGAGAGAGAAGAAGAAGGGCGAGAATGGAGAGAGAAAGAAATGGGTCGAATCTTACCTGTCAAATCGCCACCAATTTGTTGTAACCAACAAAATAAGATATTTTTCTTATGCGCTTCAGTATGGCGTACCACAAGGCTCAGTGCTTGGTCCTATTTTGTTTACTATCTATACTATTCCACTTGTACATGAAATAAAGAAATTTAATTTACAATATCATTTCTATGCTGATGATACCCAGCTCTACAGTTCTGCCTTGCCATGCGATGTTGACAGCCTTCTGCAGCAGGCTGGAAACTGTATAACAGAAATTAAAAGCTGGATGAACCAAAACAAACTGGCACTAAATGAGGATAAAACTGAGGTTATTTTATTAGGCCGTGAGCGGGTTCTGCAAGAAGTGGACAGAACTGAGATGATAATTGGCACTAATTCAATAGAAATTTCAAAAAAAGTAAAAAACCTAGGGGTTTACATTGATTCAAATCTTTCTATGTCATCTCAGGTTAGTCACCTCATTCGTATTCTGTACATGGAAATCTGGAAAATTGGTAAAATCAGACATCTTATTTCAACTGAAACTGCGGCTGTTTTAGTAAATTCTTTTGTACTTTCAAAGCTTGACTATTGCAACTCCCTTTTGGCTGGAATTTCACAAAAAAATATTAGAAAACTCCAAATTGCTCAAAACAATGCAGCGAGACTTGTTTTGAAGAAAAAGAAAAGAGATTCAGCACTGCCACTTCTGCAGAGTTTGCACTGGCTGCCAGTCGAGAAAAGAATAATGTACAAATTGTCATCCATTTGTCACAAATGTGTCAATAATACTGCTCCATCGTACCTAGTTGATTTAACTGATTACTATGTTCCATCTCGTCAACTAAGATCATCATCTGACACTACAAAATTGAAAGTACCTAAAATGAATCTGTCCACTGTAGGAGAAAAGTCCTTTCCATTTCTTGGCCCTACCATCTGGAACACTCTTCCAAAGACAACCAGGGAAATTAATGACATTGGTTCTTTCAAACGCCATCTGAAGACCCATTTCTTTCAGACAAACTAGGCTAGGTCTTTTTCGGCAGCAACAATAGTAAATATTTTTGAATTTCTTTTGTGTATGCGTGTGTGTGTGTGTGTGTAAGAGTTTGTTAAAGCGCCCAGAGCTTGTCATCGACGGGGTTGGGCGCTATATAAATGCAATATATTATTATTATTATTAAAGAAGAAGAGCAAAATTAAATGAATGAGAATGCTCTACTATTCTTGACAGTACCACGAAGAAAGGTCTTACCTTTAAATTCATAACAAACAAAAACCAAGAAAACGACGTTAGCAAAAAAAAACAGGAATTCCACAGCAATTTCACTCACGTCGGTGAGGCGTAAGGAAAGAGTGGCAAGTTATTAGTTATTTATATGCTGCGATGGTTGCACATTTCGTCTTGAAATTACATTAGATGTTACCCACCCACCCCCCCCCCCCGGCATTGATAAATCCCGCTAACGTCGTTTTCTTGGTTTTTGTTTGTTATGAATTTAAAGGTAAGACCTTTCTTCGTGGTACTGTCAAGAATAGTAGAGCATTCTCACTCATTCAATTTTGCTCTTCTTCTCTCTCTTATTCATTCCAGCAGCACTTGTTCTCTCTCTCTCATTCATTATCGCACCCCCCTTCACCCTTTCACCCCCCTCCCCTTATTCATCTCTCTCTGTCACATTCATTCATTTTTACTTTCCTTCTCTCTCCCTCTCTCTCTCTCCATTATCAATATCATTCATTCATTTTTGCCCTCCTTCTCTCTCTCTCTCTCTGTTATTCATTCTAGCTCATTCTAGCTCTCATTTTCTCACGTTGTCTGTTATTCATTCTAGCTCTCATTCTCTCTATCTCTCGCTGAGCTGTCTCTCTTATTCCTTATCGCTTTTCTTACCCCTCTCTCTCTCTCTCTCTCTTCGCTCTCTCTCTCCATTCTTGCCCTTCTTCTCCTTCTCTCTCTCTCTCCATTCTTGCCCTTTTTCTCTCTCTCTCTCCATTCTCACTCTCCTTCTCTCCCTCTCTCTCTCTCCATTATGAATATCATTCATTCATTTTTGCCCTCCTTTCTCTCTCTCTCTGTTATTCATTCTAGCTCATTCTAGCTCTCATTCTCTCACATTGTCTGTTATTCATCCTAGCTCTCATTATCTCTCTCTCTCTCTCTCTCTCTCTCTCTCTCTCTCTCTCTCTCTCTCTCTCTCTCTCTCTCTCTCTCTCTCTCTCTCTCTCTCTCTCTCTCTCTCTGAGCTGTCTCTCTTATTCCTTATCGCTTTTCTCACCCCTCTCTCTCTCTCTTCGCTCTCTCTCTCCATTCTTGCCCTTCTTCTCTTTCTCTCTCTCTCTCTCCATTCTTGCCCTTTTTCTCTCTCTCTCTCTCCATTCTCACTCTCCTTCTCTCCCTCTCTCTCTCCAT
The DNA here is from genome assembly GCA_963931925.1 of Onchidella celtica. NCBI lineage: Eukaryota > Metazoa > Mollusca > Gastropoda > Systellommatophora > Onchidiidae > Onchidella > Onchidella celtica. The sequence goes on from OZ007573.1 coordinate 64,563,360, forward strand.
TCTCGCCCTTCTTCTCTCTCTATCTCTCTCTGAGCTGTCTCTCTTATTCATTATCGCTTTTCTTTCCCCTCTACCCCTCTCTCTCTCTCTACATTCTTGATTTCCTATGTACGGCTGGGTTCTGCTCGGCAGTCGTAGCTAAGGCCAAATGTACAACTGCCACCAAATGCAAGCAAGAGAATATTCAAATATATAGACTCTATATATATTAATATGTGCATTGACCGCATTCCTATGTACGGCTGGGTTCTGCTCGGCAGTCGTAGCTAAGGCCAAATGTACAACTGCCACCAAATGCAAGCAAGAGAAAATTCAAATATCATGATGAACATTTCTATTATGTAGAGAATTTAATATGTGCATAGAACGCATTCCTATGTACGGCTGGGTTCTGCTCGGCAGTCCAAAGCCACCAACAGCAAAAAAAGAAACAACCTATCTCCGTTCGCTTTCTTTCCACCTCATCGCTGCTTATAAAGAACTAATCACGGTCATTGGCCTCACCGCTGCGTATCGAATCCACTGACACGCGGAATACAGTATTCGAATCCGCCCAGACGCAGGTAAAATGGCGGACGGAAAACCGGGACCGCATTTTACTTCTAGTGCCCTATTTCCAATCATACAAAGCAAAAACCCAGCTTAGCGGTGTTGAATTGAAAGGGAGACAACAAAATCTATTTTATTAGCTCAAGAGGCACACAATTAATTTACATTAATAAACACGCACAAGAGTAATGGTTACATGTATTGTTCGTTGGGTGTTTCTAATAGGTTTTTTACAAACTTATTGGAGAAATTTTTCGGTATAAGCAGGAAATAAACAAAAACTGCTGCAGTCACACACGTTTTACATGAACAAGGACAGTAATAGGTGTGCACAAATACTGAGTAACCGTGGTACATGTATTTGAAAATTGCCCTTATGCCGCATTGGTGTACGCCATTTAGGTGTCATTTAGTTGGTAGGTCTGTTGTTTTATTATTGCGTTGCTCAGTGCCTGTGACTTCAGGTTTGGCTGATTTGGTCAAAGTGATTTTCAGGTTTCAGGCGGCTCCGTTGCTGGCACCCATGGTTAGAAATCCAAACCTTGGTCCTCACGAATGTTTACAGCTACTCCGATGTGCGCCCGGTCACAATGACGGCGCATGAGACAATGAAGTTTCGCGGTCTCTTTCCGTAACAGTCGGCAGCCCGATCTCCGAACCCGAGATTTGGTTTTGGTTTTTTTTTTTAACAAATCGTTTTTTTTTATGGCTGCAATGACGCCCAAATGAGAAAAATATCATCGGCGCTTTCAGACAGACGCCGTTGCGTAAGAAAACATTCTTTATTATCGACCCACGTGGGTCGCTTCTATCGAAAATGCGTGTTTTTCATGTTAATGCTGAAATTTAGGTCTTACTAGTTACTTGTGACCAGAAACTGAACTTATAGGCTTCATGTGTCACTTGTAGTGGCGAATTTTCACATGCCTATCAAAAAGAGGGAAATAGGGCCGGCCAGAATTGATCACGTGTGGGAACAAAAACAACACATAACAAACACAAAATGAAAGTCAAAGTCTTCATTTTAAGTTTTTTATTTCTTTATTTCAAAACAAATATTGTGATATCAAACACAGCATGCAAAGACCATCTGAGGAGTTAATAAATGAGAGAGAAGTTATCCCGGGGGGTCATTTTTGTGAAACCTGCCATATAGGGGGTTCTGGGGGCGGCACTCTGCACCCCTGCAACCACCCATGCACAGCCGCCCCTAAAGTCATGTGCTTGTAGGGATGTGTGTATTCCCGCAATCTGACGTCGAAGGGTATTGAGTCAGCCAAAACCGAAGCCAGTCATCGGCATGACAGGCTAAAGCAGCGGGACCACCTAACGCTACTAGTGCCGGATTGAGATCACTAGTCAAAAGATCTAGGCTAGATCTGGATCTAGATTGTAAACATTATGATCTGGTCTAAGTCTACTGAAAACTCATAATGATTTAGAGTTGCTGGTCATCATCATTGGCCCTGATACAGTGAAAGCTGTACATGATAGATGACAGAAAAGAAAACTGAATCTAAAACAGTAAAAGAACAAAAGAGTTAACAACAAGTTTTGTATCCCCTGGACCCCCTCAACCCCCTCAGCAAAAAAAAAATGTTTAGAAGGAGTTTGAAAGAACAAATCTCTTTGTGGGTTTTCCCCTTCACCTTTCTTAGTGAATCTTGAGTGTTTTTCTACCAATCATAAGACAGTAGTGGGTATAGCTGGCCCTGGTTGCAGACAGATGACACAAATGTGAGGCGGTCTGAGAAGACCCTTTAGGCTGGGAAAATCTTACTTATTGAGTAATCAGCGTCCAAAGGTCATCTAGGTGAACCTAGGTCTGAATTTAGCCAAGGTCAGAAACTCATTCTACATCCTTTCCTACATCTTATGTGTAAGTTTTAGCATGAAATAAAGCTTCTAAATATTTTAATTTTGCATTTTAAATGTAAAAAACAGCAAGGAAAAAAATTCACTGCTGCGAGGAAGAAATGCCCAGACCTGAAAAAATTACATGTGAAAGATAGATCTTTTTGCTACTATGGCTATTCCTTTGACATGAAATTGAAGTATTGTAATTTCGTAATAAATGAAAATAGGCCTAAAAACATCGAATAATGCTTTCTCCTCAACAATGACGGCCTCCCTCCTGCCTTTGTTTTGTTTCGACTTGAGTACCGTGCATGTCATAAAAAATAACCATATCAAGCTTGGTGCGCAGTGTCCCGGCGTGCATGAGTTCTGAAGCAGAGATTACTACTTTTATTGTAAGAGAGAGCGAGAGAGAGAGTACGTCATCGAATAATGCTTTCTCCTCAACAATGGTTGGCTCCCTCCTGCCTTTGTTTTGTTTCGTCTGTAAACTTCCGGTTGCGTTTCAAATTTTGAAAGCATGAGTTTCTGTGCCGTCTGCTTTATGCACGGTACGGGCTGTCATGATTCGGATGTTGTTAGAACTCACGCTCGAGCGTGAGTTGTGTTTTTACCAGGGCCATGAGAAATTGGCTGGTGGCCTTGAACGGTCCTCGCGAATTATAGTTGGTGAGTAAATAAATGTAAAGTTAAACTGTTAGATTCACGCTTGTCGGTTTTAATGTTCGTGATTAATAAGTAATGGAGTAGGGGTGAAACAAGGTGGGGATAGTTGACATTGTTAAGTATGACTAGACAAGTTTTTGCACGTTAACTGGCTGGTAGAATAGTGCAGACGTATTACTACAATTAAAATGGTGGGAGGTTTCGGCCAATGAGATAGCTGAACTAATTGGGCCAGCGGACTAGCACTGCTGGGTAGTTGGATAGTATAAAACATCGTGTAACGTTCAGATTCATTGAATACAGACGAGCAGAAGCATCGTGTCGTGAAGTATCTCCGGTTGGCCAGTACCTGAACTGTGTGATTTGAAGACTAGAAGTCCTTGCTAACGGACTGACTGAGCTCTAGAAAGAAAGGTCTGAGTGGGCTGACCTTTAAAAGCCCACGCTGCGCTCTTTTGATGTTCGCGCCTACCAGTAGGCGTGACCAACGGTAACATATCTTATTTGTCTAAGCATAATAGAAGTTCAGAGATAGAGAGAGAACCACAGCCTCATAGGAAGTCTAAGGAAACCCCAGCTGGCACTCGACAACGAGTGGCCCGTATTATAGATCTATCTCCATAGTATGATTGAAGTAATATAGCACATTGTTGATGAATTGAATAGTGATTGTGCATATATATATATATATAGTCTTTTGCAACTGCTTAATTACCTACCAGCCGAAGTGTGCTTCTGTAGGCTTTGAACGTACTGGGCTTTCCTAACATTCAAGCCCATATGATTTAGGGAGAGTTTGCCTGGCGACTGGCCAGTGGCGACTCAACTGTCACTTTAGATTGATATCTAGTTTCGTATAATATACCCATTTGCTATTGATTGCAGTACATCCAATAAGGAACCATAGTTACATGAATATCATAGATTAAGTTAGTAATTAGAATTTATTGCTTTGAATATACCTCTATTGTCTTTTGTTTTGTTTATTAATATTTAAATAATAAGATGGCCTGACCGGCCTGACATGGATATACGCTCTAGTTATTTAATACTTTTCTTGTGTGATTGTGTCCGAGTGTGAGTTAGCTGCCTCTCGTGCAGTCATAACATCCCCAAGACCCTAACTCTGCTCGTGACATCTGGAGGGGACCCCACTGACATCTCGAGGGGACCCCACTGACATCTGGAGGGTGTAGCAGGCCAGATTATACCCCCGCCAGACTATACCCGGGGTTAAACTGGCCTAGCCCAGAATATCCCCCGGGGTATATTCTGGGCTAGGCCAGTTTATACCCCGGGGTTTACTTTGGGCTAGGCCAGACTATACCCCCCCAGTCCAGATTATACCCCCTACTTTTTTAAAAAAAACAAGTCAAGACCGCAGTTTATTTCAACTTTAGTTTGAATTGTCCATTATCACTGTCATCAGATATCATATTGAAGCATACATTTTTTTGTAAATTATGATACATTTAAAAGGAAATAAACACTTAAAAAGCATTGATATACAAAAGGATTGAAAATCCATTGAAACTGATATGATTAAACTTTAACACTAATTTTACTTGTGTCCGTTGGTATTATTGTTTTGTTTTTTTTATAACTAGTTGTCCATGAGTTAAACATGTATTGTAATTTTTTTTGTTTGGCCCCACTAACATATACTTAATGGCAAGGTATGAACTAATTATAAGACTCATAAGTGTAAAGTTATCTGAATCTTATTTTAATTTTTGAAAATCAGAAATGTGCTTGATATCTCGGAACAATTAGATCTACATACAAAGTTACACTGATGCAGAGAGAAAGGCCAGTAAAGAATACATAGAGAAAAAAACAACAACAACATTTTAACAACTGAACTGGCAGATGGTGCAATTTCATCATCCAGCAGACATTAAATACTTCTCACTAAACTAAATACAACTAAAATTGAATTTAACCTGTCCGGATCCACTTGAAACGTTACAGAATGCTAACCAGTAATTTACAATAATAACAATAAGAACACCAAATCATCTTATTTACTCTTGAAAATAAGAGAATATAATCAATATCAGAATCACCATCATCTTGGAATAATACAAAGATAAGAGTGAATATAAAAATGACCTACGCATCATTCTAGAATCTATAAGCAGCAATAATATATGTGTGTATGCACCAAGTACATGTAAAAAAAAAATGTGTTAAATCTTTTCAACTATTCAAGTAGAACTGGACTGAAAATTTTAACGAAGTAGCTTTGATAGTCATGTAAAAATGACAGATTAAATCCACTGAGACAACAGTGCATTGCAGAAAGTAATTACAGTATGTTATGGCAAAAATTCGATGGATCATGTTGCATGAACATGTCTTGTTAGTAAATTCTATGATAGCTTATTTGTAGAAATGTATACATTTTATGTATGTCACGAGCGAGTGAGCGGGGATCAGTAGTTACGGGGGAAGGGGGAAGAATAAAGTTAACCCACGGCCCAGGGGGTAATGAAAAGCGTGCATGTTGTGAGTGGGGGGGGGGGGTCTGCATGAGGCGAAAGCGCTGTACTACTATCACTGCACACTAAGACGTCCTAGAGAACGGACGCAGGAGAAAGCCCCAGAGGGCGAACATAAGGAGAGCAGTCGGAAGACTTGGGAGTAGTGTTTTTCCAGTGATGACTGGTAGGTGAAACGATGATTGATAATAGTTATGATTGATGTATTATATTCGTCTATGACCATGATGTAAATAAGTATATGTGAGGAATGTGGAAGTCCTTGATACTGTATATAGCAATGTGCGCCATGAGCGATAGATGGAAGTTAGCTTCATGGATTGGTAGCGAGAGTGAGTAGGGTGTAATACGGTGGAGGTGTTACCGTAAGATGTTTGGTGAGTGAAATGTGAACTATTGTGTGTACGCTTCATGAGTTGTAATGAGGGGTGAAGTGATTAGAAATGGTATGGTATTATACCAATGTAATGTTATTCTTGTAGGTGCCGGGGTCGGGCCGAAGAGCGCCGCCTACGGTGAGCACAGGGGATAGGCCAGCATAGGGCCGGAGGCCACACATAGGCCAGGAAGGAAGCTGTCGGTGCAGGACAGTAGAGGCACATGAGTCGTGGCAGTCTGGCCACCGACAGGGACGTATATATTATCGTGAATGTGCTATTGAAATGCTAATGTGCTATTGCCATGTTGATGTGCTATTGAAATGCTAATGTGCTATTGCCATGTTGATGTGCTATTGGAATGCTAATGTGTTATGGCAATAGGAAGGGGCTATTGAGAGACTGCGGTGCCAGTGAAATATTAATGTGCTATTAAGACTCTGAGAGGAGAGGCTGAGGCCGAAGTGTCTTTAGAAGGTAACTACCGGGTTGTGGACCCGAGGAAGAGTGCATGTGGGAATAAGGCCGTTGGACGGTAGTAAATTCAATAATATAGTGTATGTAATTGCACTTTTATCTGTATCTTTATGTATAATAAATGTGTGAGTCTGATGGGTTGTTCTGTTAAGTGTTATACTTGTTCGTTCGTGATTGTTGTCTTGTTATAATTATTACATCTCCCAGTCTGGGATTTGTGCCAATGTAGCTCATGGTTTAAGGCACTGGATTAGTTTCACTCACGTTCGTTGGCATGTTGTAGTTGTTTTTGTAGTTGGTTGCCATTGAGTAAAATTTGCACGGTTCTGTTTATTTGGCACTGACATACACATCCCAATGGATGAAATAATTAACGGACTCATAAAAATGAAGTCATTTTAAATATTTTTTTGTGTACAAATACACAGTTGTTAAATCCCTTGGCAAGGGACGTGTTAAGCTTAGGAAGGTAAAGACGAACAAGGTCTTTTTTTTATTATTATTATTATTTCACTCACGAGTGACATACCCTTATTCACTATAATACATAGGTTCAATCTTTCAAAAGCCTTGCAAACTAATCCAGTGTCTTAAACCGCAATGTACATGAAATGTATATCTTTCTACAAATAACCTATCAAAGAATGATACTCACTAACAAGAAATACTGTTAATGTAACATGATCCATTGAATTTTGCCTCAACATGCTATAGATCTAATTACCTTTTACAATGCACAACTTTTGTCTCAGTGGACTTACTCTGTCGGCCTACACAACTGTCAAGGCTATTTCATTAAAGCTTTCTGTCCAGTTTTACTTGAATATTTGAAAAGATTTAACACGTTTTTTATATATAGTTGATACACATACATTGCTGCTTATACATTCTAGAATGATTTGTAGGCATACGCTGCTATTTTTACACTCCCTCTCATATCTTTGCAATTTCCAAGATGATGATGATGATTCTGATATTGATATTTCTCTTTATTTTCAAGAGTAAATAACATGATTTCGTGTTCTTATTGTTATCATTATTACTGGTTAGCATTCTGTAACTTTTCAAGTGGATCTGGACAGGTGGAGTTCATCAGTCGCAAACATTTAGTGCCTATTTAGTTTTATGTCTGCTGGATGATGGAATTGCACTGTCTGTCAGTTGGATTATCATTATGTTTTTTTTTCTTTCTGTGTGTTCTTTTCTGGCCCTTTCTCTCTACATCATTGTAACAAAAAATACAATGCATGTTTTGCTCATGGCCAACCAACTATCAAAATAATAATAATAATAATAATAATAATAATATCATCAACACACACAAGTGAAATTAATGCTGAAGTCTATTCATGTCAGTTTGAATGGATACTCAACTCTTTTGTATATCAATGCATTTTAATGCATGTTTGTTCCTTCTAAAATGCATCATGATTTACAGGAGTCGAGAATGTATGTATGGTACACCAAAGTAAACTAAGGCTGAAATAAACTGTTATTATTATTTTCTCTAAATTGCATTATGACTTGTTGGTGTCAAGAATGTGTCCATGTATGTATTAATATGATATCTGATGACAGTGATGAAGAACAGGCTGAAGTAAACTGTGGTCTTGACTTGTTTTTAAAGAAAAAGCAGGGGGTATAATCTGGACTGGGGGGGTATAGTCTGGCCTAGCCCAAAGTAACCCCGGGGTATAAACTGGCCTAGCCCAGAATATACCCCGGGGTATATTCTGGGCTAGGCCAGTTTAACCCCGGGTATATTCTGGGCGGGGGGTATATTTTGGCCTGTTACAAGGGGACCCCACTGACATCTGGAGGGGACCCCACTGACATCTGGAGGAGGCCACCCCATCTAGAGGATACCCTACCGTTCGTCGTGACATCTAGGGATACCACTCTAGACTCCACTGTTATTTATGTCATTTTTGTAGTTTATAGTTTTGTATACTGCTAATTTTTGTTGTTTCTCCCCCACATGTCTGGCATGTCCTCTCGTCATTGATCCTGGGACCACTACGAGGGACTGACAGCTACTAACAGGAAAAGACAAGACCAGCGCTGTGGACCAGGGGAAAGAGCCAGTCCATTTCACCCAGTTAAGTGAACCATCTGTATTAGTCTTCGTTTGAGGGGTTCGTCGTTCCAGCTCCCCTACTTTTGACAGGCATTATTTTTTCTTTTGTGTTTAGATTGAATACGCGGGTGGTTGGAAGGGATCGAGACTCAGCATACCTCTTTTTGCCAGACTAGCAGATCTAGATGGCGTTTAAAACGGATGGGAGATATACTTTGCCTTGAATAGTTAGTTCTGTAGGTGCCTGTTATTCGTATAGATTGTTAGCGTTCTATCTTCCTCGTATTTTTAGGAAGACGTCTCTCCTGTTCTTTTTCTTACCTTTTGTAGATAGTTTCAGGCTAGTCAGGTCTGTTGTCGTTTGTTCTTTCTGTTAGTCTCGTCTCACTCTCCATGTAATTCTTTTCCCATTATAGTGTTGCATTATTATATTTTGTATTCATACTTGCTATATTATTGCCTGGGATAAATCACGTGTCTAGGGCACGTTGAGAGATAATCTGGATATTAGAGTTGTTAGGCTTGTATAGCCAAGGAAGTTAATATCGTGAATATTAATTTATTCCGATTTATAGCAGAGGGAACGCTGCTAGGAGTGTACGGAAGATACACTGGAAATATTACATTGGTATCGTTAGTTAACGACCAATCACGGAAGCAGTAGACTGACTGCTTGAGGATTAGGAGAAATACGTGAAGGAGATAAGTGATCACTGAGATAGCTCAACCACTACTTGGTTGACTAAGACGTACAGTTTGTTGTTGATTTCGTTAATTTCGTTCATACTGCAGGAACGAACGCCCGCAGAGTGCAATTAATACATTGCTTCAAGGGAGAATAAAGTTAGAGAGTTTTGATAAGTTGTCCTCTGTAACAGCTGAGGTTGTTCTAGCACGTTATAGTAGGGGGGAGTTAGTTGATCTAACTACAACCCTTTAGAAAACGAAACTATTACAGCTGTAAAATAAATAAACACGAGATCCGACGATAGATTAAATAATACTAAAGTTTAATAACTGTATAGTGAACAATAAATTACTAGGAAGACACCAGCGAAACTAAATATCTACGCCACACAAAAGGAAACTCACTTACTCACCCCACCAACCACTCACACAGGTCTATATATATAAACATTCCTACAGAAAGTTCCCGAAATAAACGTTACCTTTGCCCTCGCACAAACTAACCAATCACGTATCAATACGTCATCAGGTTACATCACTCAAGGCCAAATCTGGCGTAAACATCCTTATCCACAGTGTTATCGAATGTTCGGGAACATACTAATATTTACTGAACGAGTCAAAACACCTGACAACAAGCGAGCGAGGAAAAAAACTACTCACTAGAAAAGAAGGTCAGGTCACGGAGTACAGTACACTCTGGCGGTTGTCAAATGAACACATGCTCACCAGTGTAACACGAAAACGGGGGAGGGCAAGGGATAGCTTGCAGATGCTACACAACTCCCCAATTTAAGTTGAATATTTTTCAACTCCAAAACATTATTCAGCGTCTGCAATATCTTGAAATAATCTTATAGCACTCCCAACCTCACAAAGGTAGTTGCTAATTCTATTACAATTAATAACAATTTCAGTGTCTTCCCGAATGTCATCACAAATACAATACAATGCAGTGTACTTTGTATCACTAATACCATAACTAATACGATAGCGTCATTGCTTCCCAATAGTAAACATTAGGCCTACTAGTCAAAATAACACAACGCCACCACTGTGGTGAAACAATTTTCAATGATATTATTACAAATCATATAAGGTGAAACGATGGCCCATCGTTTACATAATGCTTCGTGCACGAATCATAGCATATAACTTGTTGTACATAACATGGTTATCTCCAAAATGTATAACTCATACGTACAATGGCCAAAAATACCAATACATACCGACCACTGATTAGGGTCTTTCTTCATCATATTAGGTCAAAACAAGTTACAACATTGCAATATAACACAAACACTGCTTGCTCGCAGTCCCCATTTGGGTTACATTTTTCAAAAATTACACCAAGTTCCATTGGTAACTAATATGACATAGCATAAAATCAAAATGTGACTAACACATCATGACTCTCTATCAGCCATCAATTCAATATTCAATCACAGATGAACTATGTCCCCAATTACAGTACAATACTGCCGTCCTAGAAATTCATCTAGTAGGCAAAAGTATGGGTTACAATGCATTTCACTGATAGTGTACTACTTTAAAATACCCTGCTCAGGAAATCGGCACAGACATTTTCTCTGCCTTTTACGTAGTGAATCCTAAATCGATAAGACTGTAAAAATAAACTCCATCGTAATAACTTTGGACTGTCAAACTTGGCAGAGTTCAAAAACTCTAATGACCGATGGTCAGTTTGGAGCACAAACTCCTTTCCATACAAATACAAAGTAAACTTTTTTACAGCCCAAACAATAGCTAAACATTCGCGCTCTGAGACCGAATATTTTGTCTCACGAGGCAATAGCTTACGACTAGCATATGCCACAGGGTATAACTTTCCCTCGTGTTCCTGCATAAGACTAGCGCCTAATCCGCGATCTGATGCATCAGTTGCTAAGACAAACTCTTTGGAAAAATCTGGCAAACACAACACGGGTTTGGAGATAATGACATTCTTCAAAGAGGTGTACGCTTTCTCCTGCGTTTCATCCCACTGAACTATATTGGGCTGACCCTTTCTAAGTAAATCAGACAATGGTGATGCAATAGCTGAAAAGTTAGGAATAAATTCATGGTAATACCCCACTAATCCTAAGAATGCTTTCACTTCCTTCTTAGTGGTGGGTCTGGGTGCGTCTCGTACCTTACATACATTCTCTTCTAACAGGCCAATCATACCTTCTCCCACTAAGTGTCCAACAAAGTCTACTTCAGACGTTCCAATCAGACACTTCGATGGTCTTGCAGTTAATCCAGCTTGGTCCATCCTCTGCAGTAAGTCCTTGAGAGTCTTCACATGCTCGTCGAATGTCTCTGTATGAATCAGCAGGTCGTCCACATATGCTGTCACATTGTTCATTCCACGGATCAATGGCTATACGATCCTGTTCAGCGTGGCTCCTGAGTTCATCATCCCAAAAGGCATCCGAATGAATTCATAGTGTTCGCCCATGGTGACGAACGCCGTCTTGGGAATGTCTTGTTCTCAAACTTTCACTTCCCAGTATCCCTTGCTCAGGTCAATCCGAGAGAATAATTTTCCTCTCGAGAGACTCTGAAACACTTCTAATGGCGCTGCTGTCGGATGAGGGTCGAATACTGTGATCTTGTTTAACCTCCTGTAGTCGATGCAGACTCGGTTGGATCCGTCCTTCTTCTTGACGACAACAATAGGTGAAGCATAAGCTGATGAGCTCCTTCGAATGATGCCCAGCCGTTCCATGGTGCTAAGCTCCTCCTTCAATGAGTCGCGCATAGCGTAGGGCACCGGGTATGGTCGTTGACGAACTGGTACTTCTGTCGTCAGGTCGATGCGATGTTCACCCAACTGACAGCATCCAGGGAGATTGGTGAAGACATGCTGGTAATTCTTCACCACATCGCAGAGTTCTTGACGTTGTTCCGATGTCAGTTGCGTTCCATACTGGACATCTCTGTAGCCTTCATTCTGGTCCCAGCTTCCTAGGTCGGCAAGGTCCTCCGTCGTTCCACCGTTGTCGCCTTCCAGGTCGCAGTCCTCGATGACTGTCATGCTAGCTGACTCCACGGGTTGACTCTTGTCCATCATGTCGTCCTCTGCCAGTACAGTCTCAGCACTATCACCGCCGCCGTCCTTTATGGCGTTGACATGTCCAGGCATGGTATCTCTCCTACTGTTGTCCATCCCACACATCTCGGTCACAATAGGTCTCGGTTCCATTGCCACTGCTGCTGCTTTTGACGTCCTTGGAATGTATCTCTTGAGGAGGTTGGCGTGCAAGGTCTTTTCTTTTGCACCCATCTTGACTCTATAGTCGTTAACACCGACAACTGAGACTACCTTATATGGTCCCTTCCATTGGACTAAGAGCTTGTTAGTGTTCGTCGGCAGTAGCACCAACACTTCATCTCCGGGGCGGAACTTCCTCTCTCGCGCCTTCCGGTCGTAGTAGGTCTTCTGTCTACCTTGAGCCTTGGAGAGTTCTTCCGTCGCTAACTTCCATGTGTCCTCCATCCTCTCACGTAGTTCCATGACGTACTGGTAACTGGTCTTCGTTTCCGGCTCCTCTACATCCTTGGTCCATAGTTGTCGTAAGATGTGCATTGGTCCTCTCACAGTTCTCCCATACAGCAACTCGAATGGGGCAAACTTGGTCGACTCTTGAGGAACTTCACGATATGCGAAGAGCAGCGGGTTGATGTATCTGTGCCACTGCTTGGGTTGCTCTGCGCACAGTCGTCTCAATGTTTTCTTCAGCGTGCCGTTGAATCGCTCCACCAACCCGTTGCACATAGGGTGGTAGACTGTAGTGGTCGACTGTCGAATTCCCAGTAGTCTATTCGTTTCCTTCATGACATCTGACATAAACTGGGTCCCTTGGTCCGACAAGATCTCTTCGGGCACACCCAAACGGCTGTAGATGTTCACTAAGGCTCCTGCTACCGTTTCTGCGTCGATCTTCTTCAAGGGTGTGGCTTCGGGGTAACGAGTAGCGTAGTCTATATACACCAGGATATACCGATGTCCACCTTCACTTGGGGGGTCGATAGGTCCTACTAAGTCCACGGCCACTCGCCTAAATGGTACGTCCACTACTGGCATACTCTGCAGGTGCACCTTTGGGGTCGCTCCTTTGTTCACCGTCCTCTGGCATATGTCGCATGAGCGGCAGTATCTCGCGACGTCACCTTCAATTCCAGGCCAATAAAAATTGCTCATAACTCTGTCTTTGGTTTTCTTCACGCCGAGGTGTCCTCCGACGATCGAGTCGTGGGCTACACTCAGTACATACTCTCTCAATTTCTCGGGTAGTACCACTTGCCTTATAACCGTCGCCTGTCTCAGGTCCTTGTAGATCCGGTACAGTACTCCTCCATGTTTCTCAAAATGAACAGATTTATTGCCTCTATTAGTTGGGATCTTCTTCTGCTCTAACTTCCTAATGACTTCGTCTTCTTCTTGGAGTCGGATAAGTTCCTCTCTATCCACTCCCGCGTGCCGTTCTGCCCTCGGCACCTTCAGCGACGTAGACCGGTCCTTCCTCTTCTCCTGGGCCCTCGTGGTCACCGCTCCTACCATCACCTCAGTATCAGGGTCGTACGGATCCTTCGTTCCGTCCACGTTCCCGACTACTAGGTCGCAGATGGTCTCCGGGAGACACAGCGCCGTCACTTTGCCCGTCAGGTAAGGCGTCTTCACGTCGATAACGGCTTCCTCCGCCGCTAGCAAGGAGTTATCGATCCTCGCGATAAGTTTCTTCCCACCGGTGAGCTGTCCGTCGTCCACCAGTGCTCGCCGCACCACTACACCTTCACAGCCGGTATCTCTTAGGACATCTACCGCTCGATTTCCAATCAAGCCCTTCATCACTGGTAACTTCAGTTTCTCCACGGTCCTTCCGTCACTGCATCCTCCGCAAGTAACAGGCACCGCTAACTGTAGCTTCCCGTCCTTCATTACCGCTTGAACGTTGATGCTGGTGTCAGCCGTCGTCACATCTTGTCTTGACGACTCGTCCGCCGCTATCACTACGGCCGCCGCCGCCTTGTTCGGCTTGCCTCGTCCCATATCCTTCTGGGCTGGACACATCCTCCGAACGTGGCCTGGCTTTCCACAAAGGTAACATTTCAACTCACCTTTGTCGTTTAACTTTGCACGACACTCCGTCGCCTTGTGTCCCGGCCTCTGGCACCTATGGCAGACCTGTGGGCTTCTGTCTCCGTTGGGCCTCTGTCGCACTGGCCGGCTCTGCAGTCTGGCGCTCCCGCTGAGCGTCCGGTTCCTCGCTACCAGGTACGCCTCCGCTGAATCTGCGATGTCCTGTAGCGTCTTTGGTTTCCTCTCCCTCACATGGGTTGCAAGGTCTGGTGGGCAGGCATCCATGAATTGCTCTCTGACGAACAGATCTCTCACTCCTTCGTAGGTCTCCTCCGTCTTCGACAGCTTTATCCACCTCTCTAGATAGGTCTTGATCCTGGTCAAAAACATTCCAACATCTTCTCCATCTTCAGGCTTACCTTGTCTGAACATGAGTCTGTATCCGTCCTCTGACAGGTTGTACCTCTTCTGCAACGCTTCTTGACCTTGTCGTAGTCCTTGGCTTCGTCGATCGGTAGTCTGCAGACAGTGATGTCGTCCAGGTGGATCTGGGCCATTCAGCTGTCTCAGCAAACCTCTCAAACCGCAGCAACCAGCTATCTAGATCGTCCTTCTTGTCCTGAAATGCAGGTAGCTTGGGTCTCTTAGAACTGGCGTGGTCGCTGGTCCCCTGCGTCGACTCGCCTCCACGCTGATGGCGGATCCTCTCCATCTCCAGCTCGTGTTGTCGTTGAGCCTCCTTCTCTTGAGCCTCTATCTTCAGTTGCTCCATGCGATCTTGCCTCTCTCTCTCTCTTTCCTCCCTTAGGCCTTCACGGATGTAGTCCTGTCTCTCCTTCCCAGTGAGCTCCAAGGCGTCTGCTTCCTGGCTAAGCCTTCCAATAACCTCCGACATGTTGTAGATAGCTTGTCGATGATATTCTACAATAAACTATGTAAATAAATCTAGTAATTTTGATGTGGTCCGCTCGAATATGGTCGGATCCCGGACGAGCCCCCAATATGTAACAGCTGAGGTTGTTCTAGCACGTTATAGTAGGGGGGAGTTAGTTGATCTAACTACAACCCTTTAGAAAACGAAACTATTACAGCTGTAAAATAAATAAACACGAGATCCGACGATAGATTAAATAATACTAAAGTTTAATAACTGTATAGTGAACAATAAATTACTAGGAAGACACCAGCGAAACTAAATATCTACGCCACACAAAAGGAAACTCACTTACTCACACCACCAACCACTCACACAGGTCTATATATATAAACATTCCTACAGAAAGTTCCCGAAATAAACGTTACCTTTGCCCTCGCACAAACTAACCAATCACGTATCAATACGTCATCAGGTTACATCACTCAAGGCCAAATCTGGCGTAAACATCCTTACCCACAGTGTTATCGAATGTTCGGGAACATACTAATATTTACTGAACGAGTCAAAACACCTGACAACAAGCGAGCGAGGAAAAAAACTACTCACTAGAAAAGAAGGTCAGGTCACGGAGTACAGTACACTCTGGCGGTTGTCAAATGAACACATGCTCACCAGTGTAACACGAAAACGGGGGAGGGCAAGGGATAGCTTGCAGATGCTACATCCTCGATTAGGACATTATTATATCGCATTATCGACCGGTATCATGGCCGAACTACAGAAATATTTGGAACTAGCCCAATCATTTGGCGTACCGGAAGCTCAGCGTGCTTCTTGGGTAGACCAGAAACTGAAAGAAGAACGAGAAGAAAAGGCCGCGGAACGATAAGAAAAGGCCGCGGAGAGATTACGCCTAGAAAAGGCTGCGGAACGAGAAGAAAAGGCCGCAGAGATATTACGCCAAAAAAAAGTCGCGGAACGAGACGAGAGAGCCGCGGAACGCGCGGAGAAACAGGCTCAAAGAGAGTACGAGCTCGCGTTGAAACAGTTGGAACCGAAGCAAGCCCAAACTACCGGGGCTCCGGAATTTACTTCCAATAATAAAACGAAGCCTAAATTGCCAACCTTTAATGATAAGGTTGATCGCATTGATTCCTACCTCCACCGCTTCGAACTCCATGCTGTTTGCGCGGGATGGCAGCGTAGTGAGTACACATCATGCCTCGCCAATCTTTTGACAGGGAGAGCGTTGGAAGTTTTCCATAGCCTCACTATTGATGACGCTAGGGACTATGACATTCTAAAGACCGCGCTATTAAAGCGTTTCCAACATACGGAAGATGGATTTCATAAGCGTTTCCGCGATTGCAAGCCGGAAGCATCTGAGAATTTTTCCACTTACGTGGACCGCCTCCGCCACCTACTCAGCCTTTGGACTGAGTTGGCCGGTGTGGAAGAGGGAAACTACCAGAAACTATATGATTTAATACTTAAAGACCAAATATATATGTCCTGCCACACGGACCTGGTGACGCATTTTAAGGAACAAGCCCCCAAAACTACCGTCGAGATAACATCGATGGCGGAACGGTATGCTGCGGCTCACCCTAATCGATCGTTAGCTAAAGCTAAAGTAAGCGAACCGTGTTACGCCGGCGCTGCTACTAAGTCACCGGTACCGTCGAGACAATCAAGACAGCCCTTTCGACAGTCGCCGCAAGTTCGTCCACGGTCCGAGCCGCCGTTTAGCAGAAGGCAACCGAATCCCCATAAATTTTCTCGGGACTGGGAACCCCGATATACACGTCCTTTCCCTACCGGAGGGCCGCGTAACAACTACTATCAAGCGCCCCCATTTCCTTCTTATCGAGGTACACCTCGAAGGGACGATAATCCAGTCTACTGTTATAGATGTGGCGCCGGAGGCCACATTGCGCGACAATGCAGAGTTAGATTAGATGCGGCAAATGCATGCTCTGTAGCAGTCACCCAAAACCGCGGTGATAGAACTAGGAATGCCGAAACCGTCAGTAAGATTATTCCAGTTATGTCTGCCCTCCACGAGCGAGGCGCGCTGACATTGTATGAGGGACGAGTAAACGCCATACGAGCATCCGTATTGCGAGATTCAGGCTGTACGACCGTCGGTGTACGTGAATCGCTGGTCCGTCCTGCACAACTCCTGGATCGCGATGCGACATGCATTACTTTTGGTGGTTCAGTTGAACATTTTCGTTTGGCGGAAATATATGTTGACACACCGTTTATAACTGGTGTTGTCACGGCCTGTGTGCTACCAAATCCGGTCGCCGACCTAATCGTTGGGAATATTCCCCACTTAAAGGACGTCTCCGATGGCGAACTCGAGATTTGGGACGATGATAACGACATTGCGTGTGTCACGACAAGACAACAATCGCGTCGCCAGAGTGACGACACATTACGATCGCCTGTCGTCGACTTGGATGTGACCCCCGAGATTTTTCGTAGCGAACAGCGCACAGATCCATCACTAAAGCCCCTCTTTGCTAAGATTCATCCGGACAACCCGGATACAACCAGGTTCTGCCTTAAAGACGACCTCCTATATCGCGTTTTTCGGGGAAAGCGCGAAACTATTTTGCAATTGGTCATACCAAGATCATTTCGCCGAGACATCACCCGCCTCGCGCACGACACGCCATTGTCGGGCCACCAGGGCAAAGCGAGAACAAAATCGAGAGTACTGTCTCAGTTTTTTTGGCCCGGGGTTTACGGTGACATAAATAGCTATGTGTCGCGTTGCGATACATGCCAGAAAAGAACCCCCAAAGGAAAAACTTCGCGGGCACCTATACAAGAGATGCCGCCGGTCTCCACTCCATTTCAGCGAGTTGCCGTCGACATCGTCGGGCCATTACATAAGTCGGATAGAGGCCATCGATTTATTCTATCAGTAATCGATTATGCCACCCGTTGGCCTGAGGCTATCCAGTTAAAAGAAATATCGGCCGATCACGTCGCCGAGGCATTGGTTACCATATTCACGCGCGTCGGATGCCTGTCCGAATTATTATCCGATAGAAGTCCGCAATTCACCTCCGACCTTTTCAGGAAAGTACTGGAACTCACGGGCATTAGACAGAAACTTACGTCACCATACCATCCACAGTCCAATGGCTGTTGCGAGCGCTGGAATGCCACCATGAAAGCTATGCTGGCACGCGTTTCAGCCGATAGACCTGGTGACTGGGACCGTCGACTTCCGGCCATCTTGTTCGCATATAGGGAACTCCCAAATGCGACAACGGGTTTTTCCCCGTTTGAACTTTTATACGGTCGAAAACCACGTGGCCCGATGGCCATTTTACGCGATTTATACGCCGGTTCTGATACCTACGTTCCTGATACGCGATCCGCGTATCAGTACATAGTCGATCTCCGACATAGAATAGTTAATGCATGCGACCTGGCTCGACAATTTGCATGCGTACGGGCCAGGTCATTTATAGGATATCGCGATCAGGGTAGTCGGTTAAGAACCCTGTCAGTCGGAGATCGGGCATTGGTGCTGTTACCAGAAACGAACAACAAGCTACTCCTCACTTGGAAAGGCCCCTTTCTAGTTAAAAAGCGACTCTCGAGAGTTAATTATCTCATTACCATCCGTGGTAACGATAAGGTGTACCATATTAATATGTTGAAAAAGTATATTACCGATGATCAAAGTCATCACCATCATTCATGCCATGTTGTGGCCCAAGCAAACGCAGCGATGGTCACTATCGATGACAACGACCGGGAGCCATTACCTATGACTAGATCGCTCCTATCCTTGCAAGCCACAGAGGACGCGACTTCCGTTAATATCAATCCACAGCTGGATCAAAGTAAGACACAGGACATAATGGATCTTGTTCGGGAGTTTGCGCAGGTATTCACTGATTTGCCGGGTAAAACATCCTTAGTTCAACTCGTCATCCGGTTGCACTCAGACGTACCCGTGTTTGTTAAACCCTACCCGCGCCCGCTGCACGCGCACGACACCATACAGTCCGAGGTGGAAAAGATGCTCAGCTTAGGAGTCATTGAGCGCTCGACGAGCCCTTACTGCTCGCCGATTGTACTAGTAAAGAAAACAGACGGTTCCGTTAGGTTTTGTATCGATTACAGGAAGCTTAACGCTCTAACCATTTACGATGCTGAACCTATCCCGAATCAGGAAGATCTATTGGCGCGATTGGCCGAGTCGTCCGTGTTTTCGAAAATAGATTTGGCTAAAGGCTACTGGCAAATCCCAATGGAAGAGGCCAGTAAACAGTACACAGCGTTTCAGACCCCTATGGGTCTCATGCAATGGAGGTTCATGCCATTCGGTCTCGTAACGGCACCAGCGACCTTTGCGAGGATGATGAACATCCTACTGCAGCAGACGCCATGCGTCCTAAGCTACTTTGACGACATTTGCGCTTTCCATACGAATTGGAAAGGCCATTTAGAGGCACTTCGTCAAGTGCTTAGTAAACTTCGAGATGCCGGGCTTACAGCTAAGCCTAGCAAAGTCTTCCTGGGTTATACGCAGATTAACTTTCTGGGACATACTATCGCCAAAGGCGTCCAAACACCGGACGACAGTAAGATAAGTAAGATTTTAAAACTCCAGGCTCCTCATACTAAGAAGCAGGTTCGTAGCCTGTTAGGCTTCTTAAGCTATTATCGGAAATTCGTTCCTAATTTTTCGGCCCTTACGGCCCCGTTATCCGATCTTACAAGAAAAGACCGACCCAACAAAATTATCTGGACTACGCAGTGCGCCACCGCGCTCGCGACAGTGCAGCAACTGTTCTCCAGTTCGCCGCTGCTTATCCTACCAAATATTAGGCGCACCTTCACCGTCCGCACTGACGCGTCGAACCAGGGAATTGGAGCTGTTTTGCTCCAGGAAAGAGATGGCTTATTGCGCCCGTGTATGTATGCTAGCCGGAAATTACTTCCGAGAGAGCAGAGATACGCTATCATAGAGCGAGAATGCCTGGCGATTGTATACGCAGTAGACGCGTTTTCCCGCTACCTACTTATGACGGAATTCGTCATCGAGACAGACCATAAACCGTTGTTATTTCTAAAATCGAACCGAGCCAAGAACGCTCGTTTGACCAGATGGAGTCTGGCCCTTCAGGAATATCGCTTCATTATAAAGGCCATTCCTGGTGGAGACAATGTCCATGCCGACCTATTATCACGGTTACCTTAATCTTGTTGTATTTTAGTCTGTCATAATTATGTACTGGCGTTGGATGGGATTAGCACCTCATTCTGAGACCGAGGGATGGTATCACATATTGTTCACCCATTGTGAACACTTTTCACCTACCCCTGTGCTTTCCTTTGATCCAACAGCTATTTTACTGACGTCGACCCGTATTTTGGCCACACCAGACGTTGTTGCCCAGGGTCGAGGACGAGAAGTCATGGCAGACCAGGAGTCCAGATCCACTAATGCCATCGATGCTACTATAGTTATCTTTTCTTGATTATTATTCATTGTATGTATGCATTCCTGATGACATTCGCACAGGATCAATGTTGTACTCTAAAATTTTAGAGTTATGATTGTTAATGTCTACGTATTTAGAGGTAAGATTTAATCCTCAGAGAGATATATACTTTTGGACGGAGCCTTAAGATTTTCATGTAGTTTTGTCCATCAAGGATACCCGTCCTGTAGGTTTTTTTCAACTTTTGTAGTATTCTTAGTTATTACCTAGTTAAGTTCACCTTTCGAGCAATTTCTCAACTCATGCCTTTCCCTTACGATAATAATTTATATCGTTAAAATTGCAAATTTTAACTGGGGTGGGGGATGTGTCATGATTCGGATGTTAGTTGTGTTTTTACCAGGGCCATGAGAAATTGGCTGGTGGCCTTGAACGGTCCTCGCGAATTATAGTTGGTGAGTAAATAAATGTAAAGTTAAACTGTTAGATTCACGCTTGTCGGTTTTAATGTTCGTGATTAATAAGTAATGGAGTAGGGGTGAAACAAGGTGGGGATAGTTGACATTGTTAAGTATGTCTAGACAAGTTTTTGCACGTTAACTGGCTGGTAGAATAGTGCAGACGTATTACTACAATTAAAATGGTGGGAGGTTTCGGCCAATGAGATAGCTGAACTAATTGGGCCAGCGGACTAGCACTGCTGGGTAGTTGGATAGTATAAAACATCGTGTAACGTTCAGATTCACTGAATACAGACGAGCAGAAGCATTGTGTCGTGAAGTATCTCCGGTTGGCCAGTACCTGAACTGTGTGATTTGAAGACTAGAAGTCCTTGCTAACGGACTGACTGAGCTCTAGAAAGAAAGGTCTGAGTGGGCTGACCTTTAAAAGCCCACGCTGCGCTCTTTTGATGTTCGCGCCTACCAGTAGGCGTGACCAACGGTAACATATCTTATTTGTCTAAGCATAATAGAAGTTCAGAGATAGAGAGAGAACCACAGCCTCATAGGAAGTCTAAGGAAACCCCAGCTGGCACTCGACAACGAGTGGCCCGTATTATAGATCTATCTCCATAGTATGATTGAAGTAATATAGCACATTGTTGATGAATTGAATAGTGATTGTGCATATATATATATATAGTCTTTTGCAACTGCTTAATTACCTACAAGCCGAAGTGTGCTTCTGTAGGCTTTGAACGTACTGGGCTTTCCTAACATTCAAGCCCATATGATTTAGGGAGAGTTTGCCTGGCGACTGGCCAGTGGCGACTCAACTGTCACTTTAGATTGATATCTAGTTTCGTATAATATACCCATTTGCTATTGATTGCAGTACATCCAATAAGGAACCATAGTTACATGAATATCATAGATTAAGTTAGTAATTAGAATTTATTGCTTTGAATATACCTCTATTGTCTTTTGTTTTGTTTATTAATATTTAAATAATAAGATGGCCTGACCGGCCTGACATGGATATACGCTCTAGTTATTTAATACTTTTCTTGTGTGGTTGTGTCCGAGTGTGAGTTAGCTGCCTCTCGTGCAGTCATAACATCCCCAAGACCCTAACTCTGCTTGTGACACGGGCCATGCAGGTGTTGCTGTGCCAGTTGTGAGTTGTTTTCTTCCTAGATCTACATAATCTGTGTGCTGATTGTGCATGTTGTTTGCAACCCGTTCTTTGAACGGGCCCTTACACTAGTATATATATATATACTAATGTAGTGGACCAAATTTGTTGACATTACATAATTTTACCATTTTCATGGTCAAAAACTTTGTCGTCTTTTGCCGTTTTGGATGCGTACTCATATTTTTCTACCCTGTCACACTATTGTCACTATATATACCAGTGGAAAAGAAAAATCCACAACTTTTCATTCATACCTAGTCCCCACGAATAAGTTGCTTAAACTCTGTAGCTTTTTGTAGGAGTTGCGCATCTTCGTCAACAAAAGAATATATATCAACTGCTAGAAAAGACCAGCTTTAGAGCATGGGTTTTCCAATTCGCGGGTGTAGAGTAAAATTGTTTTATCTCCAGGTTTATGATTTGGGGTTCATAATGGCAGTACTGTAATAATGACAAACTGCATCTTGCAATTTTTTCATTATTCCGCTATCTTTAACCAGTTCCGAGTTACAGGGATGCAGTAATGATGTATCTCCCTTGAAAATGAGATCATTGAGAGCAATATTGTGGTATTTCCGAGTAAGCTCCCATTATTCATTAACTTGGAGATATAACAGTTTTGCTGTATCCGCGAATTGATTTTAATTTTAATTGCAATGATAAATTATGTAAATTTTTTAGTTTTAGCCGACAAAGTAACCCATGCTTTGGGCAGGAAAACTTTCTTTTAATATTTCCTCTAAGTGCAGAAGAATTTTATTTTTATTAATATTTGCAAAAAATTAATTTTGTGGTTGTTATTGACCAATAAGATGGCGGACTGAGAGATAGATCTATCTAGATCTAGCAAAACATCTGTTTGACTTGACTTTATGCAAAAACAAGTCTCAGGTTGCTTGAAATGTTGATCTCTACTCAATATTTGAGTTCTGTGATGGTTATAAACTCATATCATATAATGACATTATTTTGCTTTCCTGGTGAGAAAAACGCCTCAAAATGTAGGCCTATGAATTGAAATGCGTTGACTTAATAAATAGACATGATTTTCTCATTATTTTTGTAACTTCCGTGTGTTTTTTACCTTTAAAATGTCGTAACTTTAGTTTTAGTGAAGATATTTTTAAAATTTAAGAAGCAAAATGCTTTGCAAACCCTCTGCTACGTGATAGTGCAAATAACTCCCATTGTGAAATTTTCGCATGTCTGGTTCTCCTAGACTGCCTCACAAATAGTAATGACTTTTCATTGTGCAGCCTAGTGAATAGGCATTGCATACCGCCTCCCTCCCCATTCCCTTATTTAACACTGACCTCAGTCTGTAATTTCTAAACAATGTTTGCTAACACAATTTTTGTTTAAACTTCTGATAATAATTTCAGAGGAGAAGTCAGGAAAGACATTGATCAAAAACCAGTGATTGATATCATAATGTTGGGATGTTCGTAGTATGTTTCTTATAAATGATCAAGAGGTGAAAGGACAATTGTTGTCAAAGAAATTGGCTAAACATGAATCGGAACCACATCATTCATATATCTTCTAGACAAATGAATATGTTTCAATGTTTTATTTCCCAAGCCCAAGCATAATGAATGTTGAAACCACTGTCATTTTCAAATTATGTTCAGGTAGGCTTCATTCTAAATAAATCTTGTTTTCAATTTTTTACATATGCAGCTGGAAACAAAGAATGATGGTGATGAGAACTTCCAGACTTTTATTCTGCATGATGAAGATCACACGTTAGGGAATGCGTTGAAGTACATCCTAAATAAAAAGTAAGTTGAATGTATATCAGTTTCGCATGAAATGTAATGACTTCATTGTCTGAAGGGGTGAATTTATCAGAATGAGATTGTTATTGAGAATCTTCCAAATAGATACAGATAATATTCAGATTCATATTTCCATGGGCATTGACTTTCAGACCATTCGCAAAGTCCTGCCCAAAGATTCTCTTAGTAACAATAGTTTTGTTAGGCACTAAGCCAAAACAGTTTAATGCATTATCTTGAGAGTTGTAAGTATTCCTTTTTGTATTGTGATGTGTTGAAATTTGAATGGTCAGTATAATAATGCTTCTTCACTAGATGAAAAAGATATTGATAAGCAAAAAATAGGTTTTGAATGTTTCACAAAATGGAAATGTCAGATCTGTGTAAAATACAAAGAGTTAGTGTAACTTGTAACCTTAAGGGATGAATATGCCTTAGTTTTTGTTTTTTGTTTTCTTTTTATGGAAAAGATGTACAGCAGTCAGAAGCTTATTTATTCAATATTCATACATTTTGAAATCAAGGTTTCTTCATTTTCTAATACTTGCCATCTTAGTTTTACATATTATATTTCAGCCCAGATGTAACTTTTGTAGGCTACAGTATCACCCATCCATCTGAAAACAAGATCAATCTTCGCATCCAAACTACAGGTATGCCTGGATTTTGTAACAAACATTCTACAATTTTATTTTTAAAGTAACTACCGGAGTACATTGGAAATGCAGCATAACAATCACAACCCTGTATCCAGTATTCCAAAATATCCACAAGCTGAAAAAACAAACAATTTTTTAAAAAGTATCACATTGTGGGCAACTGCCATCAGAGGTTATCACCTTAACACTATCAAAGCCTGTTTCCTCATCAGCGTGTGTCAAGAAAATTGCTTGTGTGTAAGTATAAAGTTGGTACATGTACAACATTTTAACACTATAAAATCTGCTCTTAAGGGGCGAAGTGCTTTCATGAATTTCATTGGTATGATAGGATACACTTTGCTTTGTTATGCACTATTTATGACCTTATCTCATTTTTGCAAATAGCGGAATAGAATAAAGCAGTTTTAGGGCAACGAATTCTCAAAACCCGAAATGCTGAACACTGAATTGCACGAAATCCACCATATCTTGGTATTACTTCAGTCACTGTCACACACGCATCAGCCAGATATATTCCACTTTCTTCAGTCAACACCTGATCCTGAAGATGAATATCCACTTAATCTGGTATTCCTTCTTAGTTCTTGTAATAAGTGCATTATGATTATGACACTATGCCAACCACACACTAAACATTTCTGATTATATTCAAAGTGTCACTGTAATTATACCAATCCTTTTTTTAAAAATTAAAACTAGCCAACTGGAGCAATTACATCTTGGTAATTCTTTGTACCCAACCATAATATCCAGATACAGGTCACATTAATAACAGCATTTAGATTCGATGAAAAGGCTAATAGAGCTTACTGTGACACCAAAATTCCTTGGAGAATACACAGATGTAATGAAGTTGATTGTTGATCCGCAGTGTGTAAAGGGAGGTGAAGAATTTCCATCACACTTTTCAGTTTTACTGGATGAAAATGTCTCTTTTTTGTGGCACAAAATATAGATGAATAATTTCAAAGACTGAATTTTGTCCAAAATGTTTGTGTCCATTTAATTTATGCTTAAAAATTGAAGCAGCACCGGTAGAGAAAGTTTCCCAATTTTTGGTGAGGTAGTCATGCTTACAATACTTACATGATCACCCTCCAGATCCATTCTAGTAAGATAATAGTAAAAATGTACATGTATACACTCTATTGACAGCATTTATATTATATACATGTACTAATCAGCATGAATGTTAATTAGCATTGTAAGATTGTTGCAGAAAGATTTGTTTGCTCATGTCCCAGTTATTTTAACTTTTCAAAGAGTTATTGAATTAGATTTTGGATCCAGATTTTGATGCTTTCATAAAAGACTGAGTTGGAATGCCAAAAATTTATTCCACTCTACATCACGAAATTAGAGAATTCTGAGATCTCAAATATTTATTTCTGTTGTAAATGCTGGCAATTTTATATCAGGCTTGCTATAAAATTTATACACATTAAAGTTACCATTTTACTTAACATGCTGTCCAACTGTATTGAAAAAAAAACACCAAAAAAAAACAGCAAAACAAATTCGTAAGACTATCTTTTAATTTTCATGTTAAAATACATGTACATTGTACGTATAGCAGCCAAGGAGTTTCCTTTGGACTCAATGCTGTGGATTGGCAATGGCATGCAATTACTTAATTACTTTTGTTTTGTGTTTGTCTTCTCAGGGAAACCAGCTGTTGATGTTCTAAAACAGGGTTTCAAGGATCTGAAGCAAATGTGCAGCCACATGCTCACAACATTTGAAGTAAGTGTACCTTTGACACAAGACGGTGTATCATTTTTAGCCCTCATGTCAATTGTTGATTTGCCAAGTTTTACTTATCATTACCAGAAATGCCACGACACCAAATCATTAATTCAGATCAGAAAGTGCCACTAATGGGTGTATAATAAATTGTGAACATGTGACTGAGGTGGCCAGACAAATTTACCATTGTGCTTGATTACAGACAAATGCCTGGCACTTGCATGCCCGTTATGCTGTTTTGGTTTTGTCTCAAGAATTGGTTGTACTGAACTGTGAATTTGTCCACAAGATTGCTGTTAAAGAAGATTTGCTAGAGATAATGGCAATGAAAGTAGCTGAAACTGGTGCCTGGTTGCTTTCAATATTATTTTTGAATACATTTCTGCACTCTTTCAAGGCCAGTCTTTACCATATGGATAACTCACCAGTGGACATACATATCGACGGTGCTCTAAGCAAACCTCGTAAGCAAGTTTCAGAAAATTTTACAGGAGAGACAAAAAACTGAATTGCGCCAACCCTAATCAATAAAAGGGACTAAATGTCCGATGTTATACCTATTAAGTAATGCCAAATACATATATGCTGGCAAGTACCATTACAAGTAACGATAATTATCATTTTGAAGAGATCCGAGTTTTGCTGTCGCTTAATTGCTCTAAGCGAACCTCTCAAAGGGGGTTTAAGAACTTTGCTCGAGGCAGATTTCTCGGTCCGCCGACTCCGTGACCAGCTCGGCGCGAGGTGCGTTGCTTGTGGGTGGTGATAGGACTCTCTGAGACGCACAAGACTGACAGGTGGCAAAAAGTGATTAGGCTATTGTATACATCAGTCAATAAGGTTCAGACCTCAGAATCAGAGATTGACCAAAGAGTCTTCCTCATGATATCATCACTGGTCCTAGAAAAGAAATTTGAGCCTTTTTTTTCCGTTTTTTTTTTGTTTTGTTGCTTTTTTTTTTTTTTTTTCAAAGTACAGTAACACATTTGTTACAGGAAAAGGAGAAGAAAGCAAAAGGTGACATGCATATTTTAAGCACTGATAAAATAGAAACTCACACTAGGAACTTCTTAACACTGCAAATAGACAAAATATAATATTGGATGAATTTATCTAGTTGAAAATTTTATTTAATCCTTTCTGTAAAATCAGGACCATCATTGAGGTACATTGCCGACGCTCTGGATGCAGGAGACAGGAAAAATGCTTGCAGGTCCATTGAAATTAGCAAAATGTCTTGGTCATTCTCGGCCAAATGTTTGTTCTGACTCTGAGCCTTTGCTTCCTGAGCCTCTGTCTTCTTTTGAAGATGAGCATTCCACAGAGTTTCCTCTAGATTGCCTTTTTCATAGGCGACACAAGTGTCACACTGATCTTTTCGTGGATGGAAGATGCCGATATTGCTGCTGTTGAATATCTTCGAAAATGCTTGTCGTGATAAAGGTGCCACACCATCAGTGATGCGTCTCTATAGATATTGTTTGGTGGTCGTTTTCCTGCTGTAACGTGATGGCATTTTATTGAGTTTTTGCAAAAACTCTTGACAGAAGCGCTTCTGTTCCCCTCCACGGTCATGCCATGTTCGACGCTTTCTTTCAGGAGTGACTGCAGTTTGTACTAGGCACCAGTTCCTCAAAGACCATTCTCCAACAGCCGGGGTGCTGAGAAACAACACTTTGCAAATGTCTGTCCTCTTGTCACCAGTTTGAAGGAAATATTTGAAGACCGTTTTATGTTCATCATGCTTGATCACTAACCAGGTTTCTGACAAACAATCTTTTAGCCTCCCAGGATCCAAGAGCCCTAAACCCGTCAAATGTAGACATCCTGTCAGCGTCACTTACATCATTGCAGTTTTTCCAGTCGGCTTTACATTTACAACGCTCTCCAAGGACTCTGCGTGGCTTAGCAGTAGGCTTCACCTTTTTGTGATTCCTTTTAGGTGACAGAGAACTTTCTGTATGTCTGTACACAGTTTCAGTAGTGCTGGATGCTGTTGGTGCAGGGCTGTCTGAAGTGGAACTTGGCTGAGGAAATGCACACTTGGAGGCTAAAGGTGGTGGTAGTTCTATCTTTGAGGACGAGGAAGCAAAATCAAGGGGTGGAGGTAGCTCTGATTAATGGCTTGGTAGTTCTGAGTCAGGTAACAGCATCCAGTCTGGCGGTGGGGGTAAATCGGCGTCTAAACATGGAGATGACGCTGCCACTGTAGTTGAGGATGGTGATGGCTCAAGGGGAGGAGGGCTTGCTCCTGTAAATGTGAGTGGCACTGGCTCTGCAGATGAAGATGGCACCAGCTCATGAGATGATGATGGTACTGATGGTTCCCTGAAGTGTAACGGCATTGTCTTATCACATGAGCGCAGCACTGGGTCTCCTGCTTGGAATTGCCATACAGAGTGCTGAAGTAAGTTCTCATTCTTGTGGTAAAATTTCCTGGCCAATTCTGTAAATGAGACGTCTGGGTCAAAGAGCACAGAGTCTGTAGATAGGTCCATCAGCTTGCCATTCTTGTCAATGACATCAGAGACTATGGCAGACATGTCTAACCTCTCTCTATCTTCCGTTTCTTCCTTTTGGCTGATGTGGAGTGTGTAGGAGGTGAATTGCGCTTTGCTTGTAGATTTTGCCTTTGGCTCAAAGCCACCAGCATGCAACCTCTGGATAACGGCTCCATGACAGTCTAAAGCAGAAATGATGTGGCCACATTCGGCTATCATGCTTTTATAGGGTAAGCAAATAGGGAGATGGAACTCAGAAAATACCATTATCCATGTGGCATCATTCTAAAGTATAAGTGATGACATGCTGGACCATGCATCTTCTCAGACTGTGTCCACACTCCGTCTCCATGTTCAACACATTTTCTTGCTCACCCGAGTCCAGTGGTTGTGTGTTGACAGTTGACACTCTCTTACCTAACCTGTATTGAGTCTCAACCACTCTCGCTGACCTAACCCAGAAAAGTGGAGGGTAGGATAAACATGATGGGATTGTTTCACTCTTCTATTATAATGAACAACTATGATTTTACTGAGGAATTGATTTCAAAAAAAAAAAAAAGTACTCCTTTTACGTTCTTATTGTTTAAGAAATCGTCTTCAAACTAAACAGTTTGCAGTGTGACTGCGGAGGTGTTCATCATCATCATGTTTATAATCTTCCTGTCATACCCCTTGTACTCCCTTTCCCTTCTTATTCTTTTCCTCTGTCTCTTTCTCTCTTTCTCCATCTCTGCCAATGTGTGAATTTGTGAGTCAAATGACCGAGAGGGATATGGTCGACATGAAGAAAGGAAGGAAATTGGGAAGGCAGGAATTTAAAGTGCCAGTATATTAATATAACTTCATGTAACTTACAATAATTATTAGTATGCTAAGAAAAAAAAATCAAGCCTTTACGGGCTCTCCGTCATTGACAATGTAAGGCCCGCCTTGGTTGACAGATACCAATTCAATGGTCTATAAGAGTGTCGCGCAATAGTTGTGTCGTGGATTAGTCGCACCTGGGATGACCGAGGGCATGTGGCCATGTTGTGGGCATTGTCTATGGATTACGCAAGGCATTGATCTCGCATTACAGGTGAAACGCGGTGGCCCGTGTCACCTGGCCGGCCGTCTCACTGGAGACTTGCGAGGTTCGCTCAGAGCAAATACACGAGGTGGAGATTTGAGAGGTTTGCAAAGATGCGTTTTAATTAACTTCTAATCATTTTTCAGGTCTAATATTTTTACTGTATGTGGGGGACTATGTAACGAATCTGGTTAGTGGAAAAAAGTTGGGGGTCCAAAATTGGGGTTTAAGAGGTTTGCTTGGGGCGCTGTCGATATGAGGATAACATCAATGGTGTTATCTAATTGACCATTTTACCAGCCTTTACCAAGAAATGTTGTGGAGTCCTTATGACTTTGCTCTTCTATTTATGTTAATCTATGAAATATGAAACAACATCTGGCCAGTCATAAAGTAAGGAAATTATAACTTAAGATTCAAAGTGACACATTTATAACTCACCTTTATAGTTCTGTCAAAAACCATTTTCAGATTTACTTTTGAGATGTTTCAGTATCAAAGCCTGTGTGATTGGGATGTTTTGTCTCTTCTGTAAACTAATTGTGATGTTTTGACTGCATAACATACAGAATAGATGTAAATGTGATCAAAGGAAACAGTTGATCTATTGTACTGGGAATGGTGAGCCTAATTTCCATAGTTTGATTCATGTATTTTTCTATTTGCTTTTCAGTCATCCACGCGATATTACAAGGAGAATCATATTGATGAGGTGTTTATGGAGAGTCAGTCCTAGCGACACATAGTTGACTGTTTGTGATTTGTTGCTTGAATGAATGTCAAGAGAGAATGCATTATACTATAATACCTGTGTTTTTAGAGGATAGAAGACAGAGTTAAGAAAGGGAACGGCTGATCAAGGCTCATGCATGAGCAGTTCTGTTTGGTTTCTGGGAGGGTCTGTGAAATTGTTTTGATGGTGTTTAGTTCATAATTGTGATGCAATTTTGATTTTGTTTTCAGAATATCCAATTTTATTTGGATGTCCCATGTCCAGTTCCATATATACATGCATTTTCTTGAAATAACCTTTGCATGACATGACCTATGAAATAGCCAGGGTCATGCCATTTCTTTGGTTATGGGGGTTGTCCTTGCACATGTGAGCAAAGATGTGTGTGTGTGCGGTACACATTAGGGGCCTGTTTGCCTTTGATCTTGTATTTAATGTAGTACTGTTATTGATGCTGTGACAACACATTTTCTGAGAACAGAATAATAAAGTTATATCGTATCGTCATATCATGTCTTATCTTATTCAAACTTATTGTAAAGTTGAGTCTATTTTTAAGGGTAGAAATTTACTATGAGATTGTTAATCTTGGGTGAGAATTTGATTTGTTATGATAATCTGTTGTAATATAATGTATGGATTGTAGATTCAATTGCATGGGTTCTTTTGATGTCACAGAACTTGCACATCTCTGAAATTTTAAATTTTGTTATGTTGTTTGTTGCAAGAATGACTGCTCAAATTGAAGGAAGAAAATGAAAGATCTCACACTCACAGAGTTGATAAAGTGATTAAAATCAAATGCTACTGAGATAGATTCAGGCTAATGTATTGAACATGACAGAGGTACAATTGGTAGGCCTGCCATCGGAATGTATGCAGTGCAATAGTTTTTGAATTGAAATGAACTTTGGCCACAGTTGAGCAAGCCTGGTGAGCATTGTCTGATCAGAAAAACATAGTCAACTACGCTTAAGTTGATGTGGTCGTCGGAGGTATGAAAAAAAATAAGATCAACACGTCCATTTGTCAACTCATCCGTCACCGACCCGACGTCAGTGGATATAACCACTACCGTATTAACTTTACAAATAAAGTTGGGGGGGGGGGGGTCGGTCAGTGAAACGCCTTCGAACTGACTGCAATGGTCGGTCAGTGCACTACAAATTCTAATCTTGGCTTGTCACTCATAAAATCAGAGACTAGATAACAGTGATGCGATACATGAATTCGATATAATGTCCCTTAATGTCTGTGCTTAAAACCCCCAGCCTGTGCTACTGGTCAATCCCGCTGACCGGGTCAGTGACCTTACTCAACGAGGAATCTTATCTGGGTCGCATTGACCCTTGCCGATTAACCGGCTACCGCTGTGCCTGTGGTTTTTATCTGATCGGTATAAAACATTTACTGCTATGCCTTATCACGCTTGATAATGAAAGAAGTGGGATTTGGGGGATAATTGCGTTATTGTAGGTCCCCTCCAGACGTCAACGAGGGGGTTGGTGGATGTAGTAGACTCGCACCCGAAACACTCATACCACAATAACTAAGCAACACAGGATTACTTATGTTCAGGCCTGACGGGCCATGTAATGATCATACAACATTCGACTGCATAATTTACGGTAATCACAATCATAGATATTACATAAATGTCATCCACTACTGAAATTCTAGCAAGTCTATCTAAAATAGGATATCGACAAGTCTAGTACTATGCACTCTTGAAGTGCGCCTATCCAGGACTACGGTTCCTAAAGGATACCGATGTAAACAAATTCAAGTTGGCCGATCTCGCTTTCGTACAACCAGTAATAGCACCTAATCAGATAATTGACTGACTCCTAAGTGTAGCAGCACTCACTAATACTTTTCACAGTAATACGCTTCACAAAATATCTATGCTGCTCCGCACTAAGAAGTATACATCTAGGAAATGAACATAGTTCAATCTCAAACACAATCTAACAGCTCATTACACATCTAGTAAAAAGTATATTCAATGTCCTTCTCTTCGTCACAATGGGGTAACGGAAAAAACTGTCACAATTCCTGGCACAAACACACACGACGGAATCTCTCACCATTTCCTCGCTCGCGATAGTTTTGCGAGCGAGAGAGTCCAATGTAAGCGGCGTGCACACTTAAGCCTGGTGCACAGAGGTTTCGTCACTGTCTAGGTCTCTTCACAGCGCGAATCTTTTGTCTGTCATCTCCACTCAGGTAGGAGGCTCCCGTGACTTGTCTTTTCGCCAAATGCTCGAAATATGAATCCACTGATCTTAGTACGTGTGTTAGCTTTTATACCCCCCGATGGTTACTAAGGGTCTCCCTCCCGATTGGACGATCAAGGCCCTAGCTACGACAAACACAAGTCTGTCTTTCAGTTAACCCTAACTGCTTTCTCAAAAGGATATGGACACAACTCAAAACCCTACACTAAAACTTCTACAATCCTACTATGTAAACAAGAAAATCTCACACGCATACCAAAATCAAAGGGTTAACTTAATGTTTACAAACTTCACTCACACATTCCTCATCACGAAATCCGTGGCTCGATTAATAGCTAAACGCGTTTCATATTCTCCCAAAATAAAACCAACCCATGACTAACAGAAAAAAGAGCTCACGCGGCTCGTGTCAGAATGAACCAACGGAACCTTTGTCTAGTCTATAAGTCTGGAACCAGTGATATGACTTATGATACTGACAACTGTACTTTTCTTGAGAACGAAGCATGGTCACTAGCCACGCCCCCTAAGCGCTAAACAATGGTTTCGTCAAGATTAGCAACAATATGAACCAACATGGGCATTTGGGGGCGAAGATCATTTCGGAGCCTGTTTCTGATTGGTTCTTAGACACAGACAACTCTAAACCTTTTGATAGCCTTTAATTGAAGGCTTAGTCTTTGTGATTCCGGCCAGTGGTTCACTGGCGTGGGCTACCGGTCAAAACCCCCGCACGTCTCTGGCTTGACATCGGGCCTCTAGACCTGTTCTGAACTCTGGGACTAGACTGTCAAGAGTCGAGAGTGATGAAATGTCACGCAAGGCTGTGAGTTGTTTACTTGTCAGGGCCATGAGAAACTGGCTGGTGGCCTTGAAAAGTCCCCGCGAATTATTGTTTGTGAGTAGTGTAACAAATCCCAGACTGGGAGATGTACTGATATGACAGGACGACAATCACGAACAGACAAGTATAACACTTAACAGAACAACCAAACAGGCTCACACATTTATTATACATAAAGATAAAGATATACGTGCAATTACATAGGTTACATTATTCAAATCAAATACCATCCAATGGTCATTATTCCCAACATTCATTCTTTCTCCGGGTCCACAACCCGATAGTTACTTTTCTAAATATGCTCCGGTCTCAGCCTCACATCAAGGTATGTACTACTTGCGGCCTATCTTACTGGCTCCTGCTCAGCCTAACCTCAATATCTCAATATCACCTCAATATCTCAATATCACATTAATATCTCAATATCACACTAATATCTCAATTCATACGTCCCTGCCTGTGGCCAGACTGCCACGACTAAGGTGCCCTCGCTGTCCTGCGCGACAGCTTCACTCAAGCTGGCTGTGGGTAGCCTTCTGCCCAACCCAAGCATCTCCTTATGCTGGCCTATCCCCTGCCCTAGTCTCTCCACCACGGGTGCCTCACTGCCCGACCCCGACACCTATAAGAATAACATTACATCTCTATAACACCATACAATTACTATCCACTTCACCACTCATTACGAACCATCAAGCGTACACACAGCAGTCCACATTTCACTCACCACACATCTGCACTTCTCTACGGTAACACACCTCCACCGTATTACACAGTACTCAGACTCGCTACGAATCCATGATCCTAACTTACATCTATCGCTCATTGCGCACATCTCTATACACAGTAATCAATGACTTTCACATTCCTCACATAATAATATAACTTATTTACATCATGGTCATAGGAGAATTATAGTACATCAATCATCATACTTATCAATCATAGTTCAACCTACCAGTCATCACTGGAAAACACAACAATCTCCCGAATGCTTTCTTCACGTCTGTCCCCTTGGACTTTTCGGCTTGCAGTGATCTGACTACTCAGATCCTGCCTCGTCTAAGCCTCAACTCACTCACAACACGCACGCTTCAAGTCCCCTTCCCCGCACTTATTAACTCTCGTTCACTCGCTCGTGACATCATCCCCCACCCCAAAAAAAATTAATGCAATTAATTTCCAAATCGCATCAAGATAATTGTCAACGAGTGAGCGATATTTACGTAAAAATGAACTACTCATGCCCATAGCACATATGATACCGAAATCAGGGGAAAACATGGCGATCAATTTGCCCTGCACTATGCATATATATATCACATCATCAATACCTAACTAAAACACGATACCTAATACAGAATCAAAATCAGTCAACCTATCAACCATTCTTCATATAATATTTATAATGTCAATATTTTAAGATCGACGAATCGTTCCCACAGATCACTGTCAATGTTCATATGGTTCCCAATCTTCGATGACATACGTTTTCAATCGTGCACAATTTGCGACTCTTTGTTGTTCTGTCTGTGCGTCGAATGTTCCTGTCCTCCGATGTGTAAGCCACTGAAATCTCCACCTAGGCTCGACTAAGGTAGTCGGCGATATGATTGCTGGTTCCTGGAATCGGTTGAATGACGAACGTATACGGCTGTAAAGCCAATGCCCATCTAGATAAGCGAGGGCTGGACGAACGATTCTTAGATAAAAACGTTAGTGGCTTGTGGTCTGTCTGGATGCAGAATTCTCGTCCCATGAGATAACGTCCTAATTTCTGGACGGACCACACAATGGCAAGACACTCCCGCTCTATTACAGAATATCTTCTTTCTCTCTGTAATAATTTACGGCTGACATAGCATACAGGATGGAAACATTCGTTCTTCTCCTGTAGAAGACAAGCGCCGACACCAGAGTCCGATGCATCTGTTCTGAGGATAAATTTAGATCGAAAATCTGGCAATATCAGAATGGGTGACGATGACAATGCTGTCACCAATTTATCAAATGCTGTCTGACATTCAGACGTCCACTGGACCTTATCCGGCTGTCCCTTCTTAGTAAGGTCAGTAAGAGGAGATGACAAAGAGGAAAAGTTCGGAATGAACTTCCTGTAATAATTTAGAATTCCCACTAAGCTTCTCACTTGTTTCTTTGTTTTAGGGATTTGCAACCCTACTAATTTCTCAATTTTTGTTATTTCAGGTCTCTGAATACCTCTACCCACGAGATGTCCTAAGAATACTATTTCTGGACATGCCAAATACATCTTTGCGGGTTTAGCAGTTAAACCAAAATGACGCAATCGTTTAAAAATTACTGTTAGTGTCTGAATATGTTCAGACCATGATGACGTATGACACGCTATATCGTCAAAGAATGACACGACATTAGGTATGTCCTTCAATACCAGTCTCATTAATCTTGCAAACGTAGCTGGCGCGTTTACCAACCCAAATGGCATGACCTTAAACTGAAACAATCCTATGGGCGTTTGAAAAGCCGTGTATTGTTTAGATTCCTCAGCGAGAGGAATTTCCCAATACCCTTTTGTTAAATCTATCTTCGAGAACCACGTGGAACCAGCCAATGAAGCTATTAATTCCTCTTGGAATGGTATAGGCTCCCTATCGCCTACCGTAATAGTGTTAAGTCTCCGAAAATCAATACAGAACCGCACCGATCCATCAGGTTTTTTTTCGAGCACGATCGGTGATGAATATGGCGATGTTGACGGTTCTATCACGTCTAACTTCAGCATGGCCTCAACTTCCTTTATAACTCTATCTCTGGAAGAAAAAGGTAACGGATAAGGTTTAAGAGATACTGGCTTATCCGAAGTCAACTTTAATTGGTGCTGGATCACCGTAGTACGACCCGGCAAATCTGTGATAACATCTGGGAATGACGCTAACAGGGTCTGAAGTTCCCTACTCTTTGAACCCGTAAGGTCAGGGCTAAATTTTACGTCCCTGTAACCTTGTGTCGGAGCTAACTCCGGCAATTGAATTTGTAACTCTTCCTGCGCCTCGGTGTCGCTTACGTCACAGTCCAACTGGTCTACGACCCCCGTACAAGCAATAGAGAAGACAGTCTCCTCTGGTTTCGTCTGAGAACACGGATACTCTGGTCTCTCATGAAATCTCTGCAGCATATTAACATGGAAAACCTTAACAGATCCATCAATCTGAATAGCATAATCTACCTTCGAAACGACTCGCTCAATAGTATACGTACCTTTCCATGTCATTAATATCTTATTATGATCCGTAGGCAATAACAACAAAACCTTGTCTCCTGGCTTAAAAATTCGCAGTTTGGATCCTCTATCTTTATAGTTTTTTTGCTCTTTTTGAAGCGATACTAGAAGCTTCTTCCGTAATAGTGCGCGCTGAAGATAATCTCTCTCTTAAATCAACAAGGTACTGAAACACTGAAATTTGCTCATCGTCTCCCGATGATGGCGACGTCATCATGTCCCGAAGAACATCAGTTGGACCCCTAGGACTACGACCATACAACATCTCAAACGGAGAGAATCCTGTTGACTCCTGACGTACCTCCCTATACGCAAATAATACTGCAGGGATATATCTATCCCAATCTTTAGGGCGATCAGCAGCTACCTTACGCAACATCGACTTTAGCGTCGAGTTCAGTCTCTCGCACATGCCATTAGCCTGCGGGTGATATGGGGTGGTAGTGATGGGCTGTATGCTAAATAAACGAAACAATTCCTTCATCATATCCGACGTAAATTGCGCGCCCATATCAGATAAGATCTGTTCCGGTATTCAAACTCTAGCGAAGATTCCAAACAACGCTTCTGCGACTGCCTCTGACGTTATAGTCCGAAGAGGAACTGCCTCTGGCCATCTCGTAGCATTACAAATGACCGTTAAAAAAAATCGATTCCCCCTATCGGTAGCTGGGTGAATGGGGCCAACAAGATCAATCGAAACCTTTTTAAAAGGTTCCAAAACCGTGGGGATATTCTGAAGAGGAGCCTGGGGTGTACGACCCTTGTGAGTTGTCTTTTGGCACGCACTGCACGTCTTACAATATAACCGTACATCTCTGTGTATTGACGGCCAATAAAAATTCTTGAGGACTCTTTCTTTGGTTCTAGCTATTCCCATATGACCCGCTAGTGGAACATCGTGGGCCAACCGCAATACTGTTGCAATTAGCAACGCTGGCATGACGACCTGCTTTAGAACGGAAGCCACTGTGACATACTTACGGAACAGAATGCCCCCCTGGATAAGAAAGGAAGATGAACCGTTCTTATACTTCCTCATCTTCTCATTTCGCGACTCCTCAAAACATGGACTCAATGATGTATCCTCCTTTTGTAATTTCGCCAAGCGCTCTGGTATGATATCTAGGTTGACCGCTGGCGTCGCCAAAGGTCTAATTTTACCCTTATCAGCTACCTGTCGACGTGTCTCGACTGCGGCACAAAAGTCAATATCTTTAGACTGTGACCATGCCTGTACATGCTCTCTAGAAGGAGAAACTACCCGAGATACATTACCAATGATGAGCTGGGCGCCTGGGAAAAACCCGACTGCTTCGACTTCCCCGCTAAGAAAAGGTGTATCAATCACTATCTTGGCCATAGGTAATTTCTCAATGGCCCCTGAAAATTGAATGCATGGGACAGTTTCACCTGTAAGCTGTGACTCGTGAATGCAGTCTCTATGCACTCCCACAACGGTAGATCCTGTATCACGCAAAACCGACACCTCCCCAACAAACCCCGGATAAACCCTAAGACCACCCCCTTTATGACATGAATTAATAACGGGAATCTTTCTCCCGCAAGGTAAAACACCGGAAGATAATAATTTCTCACAACTGGGACACTTAGAATACTGTCCGCCTCCGTTGTCCGATGTAACACACGCGGCCGCATGCTGAAACTTACTAGGAGAACATTGAGTGGAGCTACTATGATTGCCATCCACGCTCGCCGCTATCCTACCCGCAGGACAATTCACGCTAATGTGATCTGCTCTTCCGCAGTTTCAACATTTCGCGGCCCTATACTCCCGTGAAAAATGACCCACGCGTCCGCAAGTCCAACACTCCGCTCCCTGTGCTCCGCAAGACCTGGGTCCCCGTGACCCATCGCGACCGGAACTCAAGTCCCTCTGCCGTCGATCATCGGCAAAGGTTACGAAACGCCATCGGCCATTACTGCGACCTCGCCCTCCTGCTCGGTCTAACTTACTGGCCACATATGCAGGTGATTGGCAATAACCCCTACGTGGGACCTGGGCTTGTCCATTAAAGCCACCACGCTGACGCGACCTGTCTCTACCATGTCCTGTCGGCGACCCCTCAACAACGGCGACGTAACCAGCATCCTGCACGTACGCCCTCGCCACTGGTTTGGACGGATGTGCCGTACGGTATGCTTCCGCCAACTTTGACGCCTCTTGCACCGTCGCGGGTTCGTTTTCTTTAAGAAAAGCCACTAAATCTTTATGGCACGACGCGTATAGCTGGTCACGGATCATTAGGTCCTTCAATTTCGCAAAATCTGTGCCAACATGCGACAAGTCCAACCAGTTCGTGAAATACTCCGTCAATCTGGCGACGAAGGCAGCAAAGTCCTCCCTAGTATCTGCACGTGCTCGCCTAAACTGCTCCCGGAAATATTCCTCTGTACGCGCAAATCGGCGAAGCAGCAAGGACTTCAGCTTATCGTAATCATGCACGTCTTCGCGCTGTAACTCTTTAAAATAGGTCAACGCTCGACCCTGCAATAAAGATGCCAGGTGCGTGGACCATAATTTCTTATTCTCCCCCCATTGCAGTTGTGCATTTAGTTCGAACCTGTAAAGGAAGGCGTCTATATCGTCCTTCTGGTCGTCGAACGTAGGCAGCTTAATCCGAACACCACTTTTATTTTGTCCCTGCCGCTCAAGTGTTTCCGTTGGCGCTTCCTTCTTGCTTTCTAACTCCGCAATTCTTACTCGCGCCTCTCTCTCCTGTTCCTTATCCCTAGCTTCTATCTCCTTTAACTTTAACTCCCTTTCCTGCTCCTTATCTTTAGCCTCTCTTTCTCTCTGCCGCTCTTTAGCACGCTCATCGCGCAACTCCGCCTGCTGCTCCTTAATCCAGCTACGCAGCTCTTCGCCTTCAAGGCAAAGTTCCTTACCCACTCTCATGAGTTCCTGGAGCTCGGCCATTTCACGGATTTATGAATATAATATACTATTTGAAATATAATAACCTGTCGGTATACTAATATAGACGACACGACCAGAGACCTGAGATCACACCAAATATAACAACACCCAATTCTCTCAAATGCAATTCAGAAAAATACCTAACTGAACATTTTATAGCATACTCTCTAACTAATTCTATGTTCATAAAACGTATAGCACTATTAGGTAACAAAAGAGAATAGAAAAGACAAGAATGAGGAAATTCAGAAGAAGGACCACAAGGACATCAAGGACAACGAACCAGACTAGGACAAAGGCTTCTAAACAAAAGAAAAATATACTGGGGAAAAAATAAATGCAACCTAACTACGCCGATTACACTACAAGGTACGAACAAGAACAGAGCCTGAAAAAAAGAACGTATCTACAGATAGGTAAGAGAGGGGACAAGAGAATACGTCTTCCTGCAGAAACAGAGAAGATATCGACGCTACAACTAAACAATCACAAAGCCCTAAAGACTGTTCACTGTGATGAACGCGGTTCCACGTTTAGCCCACCTCCCGAAGAGGATAAACTACGTTCACCACAGCAAACCCACTCCACCTCCCGTATAATCTATAACGACAACAAAAACAGCAAAAAACAGAGAAAAAGACAGATTAAAGGAACAGCCCACAATCCAGGGCACAAAATTTCAGTTTTACTTAACTTTCAATTCTGACTTTAATTCTCCCCTTTCAATATATATGCCGGAGCTCTGGCTGCTTGCCTCCTCAGGCTGGCACAAACTCTGTAAAGTTTAAGTACCGTACACATTAGTAATTATTCATGACAGTACATGCATCAAATACATGCATCAATACATCTTGATAAAAATACATAAACCGTATCATGAAATTTCCATTCATCCAAAAAACAAAAGACAACAGCACAAATTCCTACCACAACAGAAATACAACTAGGTATGACGAATACACAATGTCAAAATGACCACAGGTAAACACTTTAACAAAGGACGAGCCCCCACTGTAACAAATCCCAGACTGGGAGATGTAGGCTACTGATTATGACAGGACGACAATCACGAACAGACAAGTATAACACTTAACAGAACAACCAAACAGGCTCACACATTTATTATACATAAAGATAAAGATATACGTGCAATTACATAGGTTACATTATTCAAATCAAATACCATCCAATGGTCATTATTCCCAACATTCATTCTTTCTCCGGGTCCACAACCCGATAGTCACTTTTCTAAATATGCTCCGGCCTCAGCCTCACATCAAGGTATGTACTACTTGCGGCCTATCTTACTGGCTCCTGCTCAACCTAACCTCAATATCTCAATATCACCTCAATATCTCAATATCACATTAGTATCTCAATATCACATTAATATCTCAATATCACCTCAATATCTCAATATCACCTCAATATCTCAATATCACATTAATATCTCAATATCACACTAATATCTCAATATCACCTCAATATCTCAATATCACATTAATATCTCAATATCACATTAATATCTCAATATCACACTAATATCTCAATTCATACGTCCCTGCCTGTGGCCAGACTGCCACGACTAAGGTGACCTCGCTGTCCTGCGCGACAGCTTCACTCAAGCTGGCCTGTGGGTAGCCTTCTGCCCAACCCAAGCATCTCCTTATGCTGGCCTATCCCCTGCCCTAGTCTCTCCACCACGGGTGCCTCACTGCCCGACCCCGACACCTATAAGAATAACATTACATCTCTATAACACCATACAATTACTATCCACTTCACCACTCATTACGAACCATCAAGCGTACACACAGCAGTCCACATTTCACTCACCACACATCTGCACTTCTCTACGGTAACACACCTCCACCGTATTACACAGTACTCAGACTCGCTACGAATCCATGATCCTAACTTACATCTATCGCTCATTGCGCACATCTCTATACACAGTAATCAATGACTTTCACATTCCTCACATAATAATATAACTTATTTACATCATGGTCATAGGAGAATATAGTACATCAATCATCATACTTATCAATCATAGTTCAACCTACCAGTCATCACTGGAAAACACAACAATCTCCCGACTGCTTTCTTCACGTCTGTCCCCTTGGACGTTTCGGCTTGCAGTGATCTGACTACTCAGATCCTGCCTCGTCTAAGCCTCAACTCACTCACAACACGCACGCTTCAAGTCCCCTTCCCCGCACTTATTAACTCTCGCTCACTCGCTCGTGAGAAGTAGGAAATTACAAAGTTAAAAAATTAGATTCACGCTTTGGGTTTTGATGTTCGTGATTAGAAGTAATGGAGTAGGGGTGAGATAAGGTGTTAATTGCTGGCATTGCTAGGTATCACTAGACATGTTTTGCACGTTCACTGATTAGTGATAGTGCAGAGATTAATACACCAAGCTGGAGGTGTTCGTCCAATAAGATTGCCGAACTAATTTAGCAGCGGAGTAACCCGGCTGGGAATCTAGACAGTATAAAAGATCATGTAGCATTGAAATTCATTGAGTGCAGACGTGAAGCCAAACATCGTTCACGTGACGCATGTCCGGTTTGAGCCAGTACCTGAACTGAGCTACACCAAGGCAGGCAGTCTTTGTCATCGGACTGACCTAGAGAGAGCTGAAAGAGAAAGAGAGCTCTAGAAAGAAGGTCTGGGTGGACTGACCTAAAGAGTCCACACTGCGATGTTCTGAATTCACGCCTACAATTCAGTAGATGTGACAACGGTAACTTATTTTATTCACTCATAGAAGTTCAGAGGTAGAGAGAAAACCCACAGCCTCATAGGAATTCAGAGATAGAGAGAAAACCACAGCTTGGACTCGACGAACGAGCATCAGATCGTTGTAGAATTATCTCCATACATTTGAAGAACTATTGCTAGCTTGTGTCTAATCACGGCACGAACACGTTGATATTGAGATGAATATTGATTGAATGATTGCATATATATATATATATATATATATTTATTTACATACCAGCTGTGTCAATGTTCGAGGTGAGTAAGGTCTTGGGGATAATAGCGCATTCGACTAATCGAAAGGCCACTCACACTCGTCCAGGCACAATCATAATAATTAATAACACACTTGTTGAATATATATATCAGGCCTGAAGGGCCATACTACTTTATTACTACGGATACAATAGGTATGATTGCAGACACAATAAATATGGCTGCAGATACAATAGATATGATTGCAGATACAATAATATGTTTGCAGATACAATAGATAGGATTGCAGATACAATAAATGTGGTTGCAGATACAATAGATAGGATTGCAGATACAATAAATAGGACTGCATTAATTAGTGGCTACATCAAAGCCCCATTGTGGGAACTCCAGCTTGTCGCTGAACTTATTAACTGTAATTCAAGAGTGTCGCGAGCGAGTGAGCGAGGATCAATAGTTACGGGGAGAAGGGGGTATAGTAAGATTAACTCACGGCAGACAATTAATGGAAAGCGTGGAATGTTGTGAGTTGGGGTTTGGACGGGGCGAGATCGGTGTACGTACAAGTCACTGCACACAGAGAGTCCTAAGGGAACGGACGCAAGAGAGAGCCCAGAGGGCGAACATAAGGGAGCAGTCGGAAGACTCGTGTTAGTGTTTTTCCAGTGATGACTGGTAGGTCGAACTATGATTGATAATTGATGTACTATACTCTTCTGATGACCATGATGTAAATAAGTTATATGCGAGGAGTGTACAAGTCATGTGCTACTGTATTAATAGATGTGAACTTAGAGCGAGATCTGTACGTTAGGAGTGTGGATTTCTAGCCTAGCCTGAATACTGTGTAATACGGTGGAGGTGTGTTACAGAAGAGAGGCGCAGTTGTGTGGTGAGTGAACTGTGGAATGTGTATGCACGCGTGATGGTTCGTAATGAGTGGTGAAGTGGATAGTAAGTGTATGATGTTATAGAGATGTAATGTTATTCTTATAGGTGCCGGGGTCGGGCAGTGAGGCCACCCGCGGTGGACGGACACAGGCCGGGGACAGGCTGTGGAGCCGTGCAGGCAAGGGCGTAAGGCCGACAGGCAGCCCAGCAGCAGTGGCAGTCTGGTCTAGGGGATTGGGCTGACCATAGGTCTAAGTTATGTACATGAGAGTTCTGTAGTACGACTTATATAGAGTGTTGATGTTAGGTCGAGTAAGGGCCTGGAAATTTATGTTGTAAAGCACGGGCTGTACGGTTGTGGAACCGGAGATAGGGTGACTGTATGGAAGAATGACCCTTGAATTGTAGTTGAATTGAATAATGTACCGTATGTAATTG
Organism: Onchidella celtica; assembly: GCA_963931925.1. Lineage (NCBI taxonomy): Eukaryota > Metazoa > Mollusca > Gastropoda > Systellommatophora > Onchidiidae > Onchidella > Onchidella celtica. The sequence goes on from OZ007573.1 coordinate 64,607,722, forward strand.
AACGTATATATATATATTAATGTTATAATAAATGTGTGAGCCTGTTTGGTTGTTTTGTTAAGTGTTATACTTGGTCGTTTGTGATTGTTGTCCTGTCATAATAAGTACATCTTCCAGTTTGGAATTTGTTACAAAGAGTTCTAATCTCACATGGGATACAACTAAGGCATTCAATATAACATGAGATACAATCTCTACGTACTACGTCTACAAAAGATTATTTTTGTATGAATGACTTCAATACTTCTTTCTTTCCACACACACTATCATTCTACACTGTATTAATCCTGTCTCTATTGTGAGGATTGCCAGGTGGCTTTCCTACTACTCAGCTTCCGTCACTGGGCTGATCTAGTAATTCCTGTCTCTATTGTGTGGACTTATGGATTGCCTACCATTATACGCTCGTAGCCAAGTACGAGCGTAGATCCAAAGGACACGGTTCGCACTTTTGGCCTAGTGCGTCGAGGCGTGTATATCAATTCTCTGGATGACGACACGGTCACTCCACTTCGACTTCACTTGTATCTATTCTGTCTGCGCTCGACTCCTATTGTCAGGCCCTGGAGCTCGAGCCGAGAGGAACCTCACTGGATCGAATGATTTCCACAGCCGTTCTCTGCTTAAACAATGGCGACTTAAGCTTATATACCTCCAGCCAAACCCCGTGAAAGTTTCTTGTCTCACCTTCCGAAATCATGCCGGGTTCACGTGCCCCGTGCATTGCTTACACAACTCACCGCCTTAGGGCGTGAGTCCACTAACCTATAAAATCCCACCTTTTTATTCTAAGGGTCGGATCACCCTAACACTACTCGCTGGATCCCCAAAATGAGATCATGACAAGCTGCTTAAATACCTGCAAGCCGAAATCTCGTGCTCCTGTAGGTTTTGAAAACGTACTGGGCCATCCAGGCATTCACAGTGTGCATTGGGAACCCATATTATCTCTGGAGAGTTTGCATGGCGACTGGCCAATGTGTCACAAATCCCAGACTGGGAGATGTAATAAGTATGACAGGACAACAATCACGAACAAACAAGTTTAACACTTAACAGAACAACCCATCAGACTCACACATTTATTAAACATAATTATACATATAATAGCGCAATTACATACATTATATTATTGAAATGACTGCCGTACAACGGCCTTATTCTCACACACACTCTCCCTCGGATCCACAATCCGGTAGTTACTCCTAAAGGCACTTCGGCCTCAGCCTCTCCCCTCAGGGTCTTAATAGCACATTAATAATTTACTGGCACCGCAGTCTCTCAATATCACCTTCCTATTGTCATACACCTTAGCATTCCCCTCGCACCTCAGCAGGGCAATAACACATTATTATTTCCATAGCCATCAACATGGCAACAACATAGTATCAGTTCACTAGCCTATCAACATGGCAACAATATAGTATCTCATTCACTCTCATATCTACGTCCCTGTCCGTGGCCTGCCTGCCACGACTTTATGTGCCTCCACTGCCCTACACTGACAGCCTCACTTCTGGCCTATGTGTGGCCTCCGGCTCTATGCTGGCCTATCCCCTGTGCTCATCGAGGTGGCTCTGCGGCCCGTCCCCGACACCTACAAGAATAACATTACATTGGTATAATACCCTACCATTTCTATTCACTCCACCTCTCCTTACAACCCATGAAACGTACACACACTAGTTCACCTTTCACTCCCCACACATCTTACGGTAACACACTTCCATCGGAGTACACACTACTCACTCGCGCTACAAATCCATGAACTCACTTTCATCTATCGCTCATGGCGCACATTGCTATATTCAATATCAAGGACTTCCACACTCCTCACATATACTTATTTACATCATGGTAATAGACGAATATAATATAATACATCAATCATAATAATCAATCAACATTCTACGTACCAGTCATCACTGGAAAGACTCTATCACTAGTCTTCTCGACTGCTCCCTTTATGTCCGCCCGATGGGCTCTTATTCACAGGTCCGCTCCGTCGGACCTTCTAACTTGCAGTGATAGTAATCCAGCGCTTTCGCCTCATTCAGACTTCCACCCCACTCATACACGCACGCTTTTCCCACTTGTCTGCATGAGTTATTTTTACTCTTCCCCTTTCACGTCTTTTCCTATCCGTCTGTCGTGAGCTCTTCTTATTCTACACCCGCTCTGTAGCAATCCCCTTAATTGCACTCACTCCACTCGTGACACAATGGCAACTCAGTTGTTACCATAATTTAATATCTTGTTTCTTATAATAATATACCATTTGAATATTGATTCCAGTAAATCAGATAGAGAACATGGTTACATATAGTACTGTAGATAGATTAGAATAAGTTAGTGTTTGGAATCTTTACTTTGAACATACCTCTCTACTGTCTTTTGTTTAATATATTTTATGTAGTAATACTATGGCCCGGCCGTCTTGACAAGCATATACTTTGGTTATTTAATAATTTCGTGTGTGTTTGAGTCCGAGTGTGAGTTAGCTGCCTCTCGTGCAGTCATTATATCCCAAAGACCTTAACTCAGCTCGTGACATAGACTATTGGCGTTCCCTTGCTTTTGGGGTTGGGTGGTGGTATTTTTGAAGTATGCATGGGATAAGGGCTGAGAGGGAGGCGCATTGTCCATGATACCGTCTATGTTTGTTGTCGTATGCACCCACGTGGAATCAGTACGTGCGTGATTGTGCGTGAAAACAAAAAGCGACCTTAGAGCAGAGAAACCCTACGGAGAGGACTAGATTAGCCTAGCCGATCAGCGTGCTGTCAAAATGTAATACATGTACATGTACATTGCTTCGCCAACGAGTGAGTGTCGATGACGGATAGTTGAGGTGTCGACTCAATTTCATTGGTCCGATAATCGAGATCAACTCATCCGTTGGGGGTTCAAGTATTGGAATAAGAGATGAGACGGGAAATCAAAGTCAACACATGCGACGCTTAAGTTGAAGTCAACACAACCGTTTAATTTTAATGTAAAATACAGCGTATGATGTACGGTAATTGTAATGGTGCCGGTTCCACCAAAAAATCAACTCAAAAGAAGTTTAACTCATGCGAGTTCAACACAAGTGAAGACCGCTGCATTTTTTCTTTCCCAGACTGTTTTCATTGTGACTGTATGTTCCTTTGTAGCCTACAATAAAATTCTTGTTGTACACACATGTACATGTATGTAATATGTGTTACATATAAATTTGTTGATACATCTGACAGCATTTCTTTCTTTTGTCAATGGTCAGATAATTGTATCAGAACATTCAAATGAGATGTAGTGAAGATGTGATTCAATTCCATATTTTTTTCTGCCTCTCTCAGCTCCACATATCATTGAACACACACACACATACAAAGAGTTATACTTTGATACTGCCAAATTACAATTTTTATTCTGATTTCTCAGAAAACCAAAAAATCACAAAAGTAGTACGGCTGTAACTGTGATTACATAAATCCATGTGTCATCATATATTCGTAAATGTAACATAAAGGTAAGGATAGGTATATTGTTCATTTAAGTGCAGACTTAATACTATTTAATCTACCTGTAGGCCTCTAGTAAGTTCATAAATTTTACATGTTACCGTATCCTCCAACACCAGAAGACCAAAAGTGCTGCAGCTTTCATAGTGCTACTTATTTTGTCTATTTAGATACATGGACTTAGATCTGTTTGTTTGTTGAGGGTGCAAAATGTTCAGGTATACAACGTCAGGAAAAACAACCATCTGTTTACCCTTAAAATTTAATATTTAATTTCAATAGACATTGGCCATTCAGATTAAATCAGGAACGGAGCCAACAATTATTAACGTGAAACTTTATACATGTATTATTATCAAAAATTCCTGAAGGTAGTAGTGTCTGGTAGTATTAAGTTCCAACATTTTTACGAAATATTGTAAATGTCACAAATGGTCTACAGCTAGAAAAAATTGCAATCATGATCCAAGATCGTTTCTTCCCCATCTTCAATTTTTTCGACACACTTGGACTCCGAGATCAGAGTTTTGATGTCGTCACACATGAATGAATTAAAATCACAGATGCTGAAGATACACTTATCCAATAAAGCAAGAGCCTGGGGAAAATATCAGAGAAACACTGAAGATACACTCATCCAATAAAGCAAGAGCCTGGGGAAAATATCAAAGAAACACTGAAGATACACTCATCCAATACAGCAAGAGCCTGGGGAAAATATCAGAGAAACACTGAAGATACACTCATCCAATACAGCAAGCGCCTGGGGAAAAAATCAGAGAAACACTGAAGATACACTCATCCAATACAGCAAGCGCCTGGGGAAAAAATCAGAGAAACACTGAAGATACACTCATCCAATACAGCAAGAGCCTGGGGAAAAAATCAGAGAAACACACACAACAACAACATCGATCCAAATATATAGTCGAAAGGGGGAGGGAGAAGGTGTTTGTCCCCAGTGTATGAAAAGTGTGCACCAGGGAGACGGTGTTTGTCCCCAGTGTATGAAAAGTGTGCACCAGGGAGGTGTTTGTCCCCAGTGTATGAAAAGTGTGCACCAGGGAGAAGGTGTTTGTCCCCAGTGTATGAAAAGTGTGCACCAGGGAGGTGTTTGTCCCCAGTGTATGAAAAGTGTGCACCAGGGAGGTGTTTGTCCCCAGTGTATGAAAAGTGTGCACCAGGGAGGTGTTTGTCCCCAGTGTATGAAAAGTGTGCACCAGGGAGAAGGTGTTTGTCCCCAGTGTATGAAAAGTGTGCACCAGGGAGAAGGTGTTTGTCCCCAGTGTATGAAAAGTGTGCACCAAGGAGAAAGGGTTTCTGGGATACGTACATTTTGCTGTCCCGTTTATTGTATGTAATGAATGTGTAGGTTCAGTTTTATTTCTGTTTGTTTCTTCTCTACATGAAGTTGTTGGGTATGAAGACCCACTGTCCACAGTGGTTAAATATAGACTATACTATTTATTATCAGTAGCACTAGCAGTAATCAGACAAATCGTTGAGCTTTTCAACTAAATTTGGTCACGCTATCATGTTCCAGGAGCATTCCAATATATAGTTGATGAACAGCTAATCAGTTTCTGAGGGCCATGTTCTTTTAAAGTGTATAATATACCACAAAAACCTGATAAATATGGAATGGGTGAACCGGGGTAAATCCACCCCTTTTTGCACAATATAAGGGACACAACCAGTATGAGTCTTTGGTCCAGTGTTGTTCCTTCATAATTATTAGAGTTACGTCCCCCGCACTACCCGAAACCTGCTTGATCTCAAATGTCAGCCAACTAAGTAGACCTCCTGTACTTTTTGATGACACACATTAATATTTGCAATGATATTGATTAAAAGTCTGGGTTAAGTTCATGAATCGATTAGTCCTTACTTTTGCTTTATTCAAAACATCAATTATTGGTATCCAAGGTCCATTTCTCTCCTCCATGACTGATTTCCCGCATGGACCTTGGGGGAAATCCCCCACCCCCCCCCCCCTCCGGGGGATGGATTTGCCCAACCATCCTTGGCCTTTCTGTCATTTTCTTTGGGTAATTCCTTTTAAAAATAGCCTGTTGTTAATTTACAATCAATTAATAACAGTCCCACATCTTACATTCTGATTCTATTGGTACTATCCCCCCACCCCCCCACTTGAAGATTGGATCCCACCAAAACGGCCAAAACATGTTAATGAGGATGACTGTAACTCTGACTCTGAAAGTAATAACATCCCACAATTAGCTAGGAACATTTATCAAAGCTTTATGCAGAATAAATTGTGTCCATGTGTTGTTTTTTTTCATAATTGTGTGAGTGGGTGGAATTACCCCCAAATAAGTGGTTTGATTGTTTTTATGTCAAAATGTGTATTGTTCACAACATGTTTTCTGTTTTCAAGAAGTTTTGTATTGATTATCATTGTTATGCCCTACGTATATTATATGTATTGTGTTTTTAAAGTTTTTCAGCAACATGTATCTTGATTTGTTTCTGTGAGAGAGCAATTTATGTGAAGTTTGGGGTGGAATTGACATGTACAAACTGTTACATCCATGAGTTACATGTAATGACATATCAGACAAATAGACCGTACAAAATGTCAGTTTGACACCATCAACTCAAGGCTTCATCATGGACATTCACCATTCTATTATTTTTTTCTATTGAAGTATTGGCCGCGGGCTTTGTACCAGGGAAAAGGGGGAGGAGGGGGGGGGGATTAAGTGTACCAACATGTACTTTATGGACGGCACCCATGTCTTTATTCTATATTCACATACATGACATTTGCACATGTAGGATTATACTGTACCAACGTGTTCTGAAAGCTCAAAACCCATGATAACCTGAAGATGCAGACATGGAAGAGCCTGGCCATGTGAAGTTTCCCTGGCTGTTCTTTAGCTGAAACTGGCAACTACAATGTACGTACACGTATGTGTCTAGTCCTGAAACTTTCTCACTGACCAAATTAATGTCCAAATAGCAAATACAATAATGTATTAAATTCTGTGAAATTGGTCTAACCTGCCCTTTTCTTTTTTTTTCTATTTTAGTTTAGACCAGGCATGTAATTTAGCATGCATAACTTGGTGCAGGTGCCAGTTTGAATAGTGCTTGGAAGTACAAGTACATACATGTAGATCAGAATTCATGAAAATTGTGTTCTTTGGGAAAGGGGTGGGGGGCACAAACAGTCACCTCAGTGACGGCAAGATGAATACTGAATACACATGTATCTCGTGATAACATTATACTGTAGTACAATGTAACCACATGATCAAAAGTATCTTAAAACTAAAGCTATCAGGCATATTAGGCTGCATTTGATGATTGTGCCTCTTTCAACAAACTTTCCCCTTGTTGTATCGCGGATAAGATGTACGATCCACTGATATTTGATCTGATCTGCTAAACCATGTGACGCTGTGTCTTTTGCAGCAGATTCCACCGTAAAAACTAAATGTCTAAATGTCTAACTTACAGTTCCTCTGTCAACTATACACTACAGTATGTACAGCATGACAGTGTCACTGGTCAAGCGTCTATATATACATGTACATACTCGCCTTACGTTAGCATAAACGAATTTTAGGAAAAGGAAAAAAAATCCAGAACTGGAACTGCATTATACATGTAACCAAAATGGCACCTTTCTAAAAACGGGTCGGGTCCTACAAGATCCAATCACCATCGCACGGCCTTCTTACCAAAGGAACGTACACACATGTACAGGTAATAAATCTCGCTGTTATTAACTACTTCAAAATGAGAATGTTTTTGTACACTTGTATGTATATTAATGTCGTAAGTCCACACCATTTTTTTTTATAATTCAAACTTAAAATAATCATTCCAGATTTTGCATGGTGAGACTAAAAGTGTCTCGATCAGCAGAGGGTTCCGAGATTGCTCCAGGAGTGTGTGAGCTTGCATTGCTGTAGCTGTAGCTACCCAAATATCTTACCAATGTTTGAGGATGTGTGTGTGTGGGGGGGGGGGGCTGCTTTCAAAAAGTATAATGTATAATGTAAGTTGTAACTACGTGTATACATGTATACATTTATATCAAGAGCCACATGATAAACTAGAGTAGCTCGCCAATGCTAAAACAATGGAGATACAAGTATTTGGCATGTTTGCCGTCTCTCATTGCCCGCAGATTGTGTTCTAACATGGGGATTAAGTTCTTTAATTGAGGGCAACTAAGATTTTCAAAAGATCATAACTACCGAGTCTGATCATGATGGTTAACTACATGTACCCGGGGTAGTTGTTGGTGTTCTGTTGCTTGTCCTGAAAAATATGTCAAAAAGCGAGTTAGGCCAGTTTATTATGACTGAGTCCCTGGGTGTACATGTATTTCTAATTTACTGACCTGGTCACCATCATCTGTCTTATCCATGCAGTTAAAGAAAGGAGGATTGCCTATGATGAAAGAACAGTAGGTGAGCGCTTCCACGCGCGTTTCCATGTCGCACTGCCGTGTGGTGTCTGACAGTATTTGGGCACTGAAAGGTGCGTCAGGACTGGGGGGAAACAATAAATTAATTTAGATGAGATAAGTCATTTTGTTACAACAGTGGAAGTCATGGTGTGTAAATTACAAATAATTATTAATCAAACAAGCGCCACATCAATTACTTGTATAAACTACATGTACATCAGCCAATGCCCATTCTTCAGTCAATGGCCTACAAATTATAACCTTCTGATTCTATTCTCGCCCACCAATCACAGCTTTGGCAATTATTATTTTTTTTTAACACGCTAAAAGTGAATCTTTAGATTAATATTTTACTGGGCCCGTAAGTGCCGCGGATTCAGGCGTTTGGCTGACAACTTTATGCACATACAAATTATAGCTTGTAGCTTGTAACGGGATCGGCAACCTTTTGGCCTCTGCGGTCCAGATCGCATAAATTAAGGGGTAACGCAGACCAAAGCTGGCGGAGGCGTCAAAATGGTAGCTCGCCGCCTAATTAATATGATTACACTAAAACTGAACTCACTGCCCACACCGCCATAGTACTACATGCATGTCACATATATATGGACAGTGAGTGCATGTCGTGTTTTAGAGTGATGCACAGTCATTAGGCCACGAGCCACCAGTTTTGGGGCCTACACCAGCCTTGGTCTGGTAAAACTGGGCCTGATGACTGCCACAAACAAGACTTGAAGTGCGGGAATTGTGTTATGTTTTGCCTCAAATCAATGAATAAAGGAAGTGTATATTTAGGCCGAATACGGCCTATAAAACCCGGTGCTGTGCTATTTGGGCCGAAGGTATTTTAGGCAAGGGAGTGTCAATTTCCACCGTGGAATACGATGTCAATTGTCGATTCAAGTGTGCATTGGAATGGTCAGATGGACCTGGCGGCGTGAGGGTCTAGTCAGTTTGTATCAATGGGCGGTAGCCAGATTGACTAATCAGGTGAAAAGGGGCTGGGGTAGCCATTGGCGATCGACGTACCGTCAATGGCCACCGTAGAAGGCGGTGGTAATTGACGCTACCTTTAGGCAATATTGTACGGACACAAATTCTGTGTTTTCAAAAAAACACGCCAGAACAGTGCAAACTGCAAACTCGCACTATCGGCCCAAATAACCCGGAACCGGGGTTTTGTGCTATTTAGGCCGTATTCGGCCCAAATATACCTACCCATGAATAAAACATACATGTACTAGAAAATCATTTCTTTTGTGTGTGTTGAATCAAAGATGCCACAGTAAAAATGGCAAGGCTGTTGGCTCACCAGGATCACGATAGCATGAGATATCTTCGTCTGTTCAAGGATCGTTCAGGGAGTGGGTAAGCAAAATACAATGTACATGTGTCCCGTTATATTTACTCGCGGACAGGCAAAGTCACTTGGCAGGCTGGACCTGAGAGCTCGTTGGCCGTTGGTTGCCGAGCCCTGGCCCATAAACTTCGCTCAGCCTTCTTCTGTCGCCCTGTACATGTATCGGGAAAGACACATCAGGCAACCCGTAGTTGAGAAGGACTTTGTACCTGACCTTTGACCTGATTCATCTGGGCATTAAGAGAGAATGACAGAGTACACATAGTTGGTTCTTACAAGTCTTGCAAGATTTCACTTGTGAGCGCACGAATGAGACCGACCATTTCCGGGGTGACTGGGCGACCGATCTCATCAGAGATAGTTTGGGCGTGCTCCTCCAGGGTCATCCCTTTCCCGGCCGGTGGAGAGCACAAAGCTTCGTGGTTGGACAGATAATCTGGCTCTGCGGGAGGAAAGGGAGTGGGGGTGCAGATGACATCGAAAAATTCTTAAAATAGTTCCTCATTACATGTCCGTACGGTGAATAAACGTTGTAGCTCTGAAATTCTAATCAAATAAATTGTTATATATTTTGTTTTCTTTCTTTCTTTTTTTCTTTTTTTTTTCTCGACATTTCAGGAGCTTTCTTTTGAAATATAATAATAATATTAATAATGATGTACAAGTGTAGGTTCGGTGAGAAGTGGCACAATACATGTACTGTGTAGGCCTGTGTGTATTTCAGTGTGAAAGAAGTTACCTGTAATTGTTTGCGTTGGCACTTCTCAAACTTTCAAAAACAACAAAAAAAAATCATGGCTAACCTGACATGGGGCAAAGAAAAACCTGCCGCTCCCCCCCCCCCCTCTCCCCTCCTCCCGCCAGCCCTCCCCTCCTGTACTGATTCCCTGAGACGAGCGTCTCTCTGGTGTAATCTGCGTCTAGCTGGTGCAAGCATTTCCACACAATGTATTTCTTATTAAGAAACAGTGTATAAACTTCAATAAACAAATCGTGTAGTATCTTGTGCAGGACACAGAACTTCAGAATGAAGGAACTCAAAAACACGTGTGTCCTGACTTGGCTTCTTTTTAATCACCTTCCAAAACCCCCGTTGCATCAGAAACATTTGCATACTCACCACGGAATGTGTAAAGGAACATAACTCCACAATTAAGAATACAACATCTCTAAAATGAGTTAAGTCCCCTGATCTGATACATTACATTCCTCCCCCCTAATGTTGAACTTTATCCCAAAATTATGAGGAACGTCTATGGATTTGAAAACTAATAAAAATAACACTTGAAGTACTGGAATTTTCATATGAAATAAGTTTGGATTAACAATAACAATCAAGTACCAAGCCTTTTAAAGTATGAACGAATTGAAATTGGAAGTTTTGAACAGTGAAGAAGAAATCAATAAAGTATGAGCATGAAATGAAATAAGTTGATATTGACGATGATAATTTAGAAATGACTAACGAATAAACATGAGACATAAGTGAATAATAATGAGGCTAAGATATGCAGGATGGTAGTAATGAATAAATGACTGAAAATCTACTCAGATCTACTACATCTTAGTAAATGATTCAAGAGATTAACTCTAATATTAGTACAGGAATAAATCTAAAATTGAGAGGTGAAGTCTTAAACAAACTCAATGACAATAAAACTGGAAATAGTGAAGTAAGTACTGAACATCCACACAAAAATCAAAATCAAGTCAGATCATAATGCCAGAGATCTCATATATCATAATGTTATGAAATGAATCAAGATCACATCTTGTATTACAACTACAAGGTTAATTTATCAGGAGCTTTCCTGATTCTGTCAGATCTTCTGAGAGGAGCTGGTTCACTGCTTTTACTTTGTTTTGGTTCAGAATGAACAATATTTGACTTTTTGTTACTAATCTCATAATTTGAGCTCTCCTGCACATTTTCTGGCTCTTGCACAACATTACTTGGTGCAGTTTTTGAAATTTGCTCTGGTAATGTGACGTCACTGATTGATCTGAAACCATTGTTTTCTCTTCCTCCCCCATAGATGAATGTGGTAAGGTTTGAGGTGAAGTAGACTCAAATTGGGAGTTTGAGGAGTACCTAGGCTTTAGCTGGTTAGCATGGCGTCGGATAAGACCTTGTTCTTTAGTTGTCACATTGAATGAAAATGGTCCAGCTTTTGTAGTGACAACACCTGGAACCCAAGGTTCCCCATGAGCAGAGTAATTTCGTACAAAGACATCATCATTGACATCAGTTTGTCTGCCCTTGCAGTCGCTGTCATAGTACAGTTTTTGTTTTATTTTGTGCTCATTTACAGTTTGATAAAAATCAGGAAATAACAAATCTAAGTGTGTTTTCACTCTTCTACCTAGGAGTAATTCTGATGATGTTACACCTGTGGTTGTATGTGGAGTGACTCTGTATTGTGTGAGAAATCTCAAAACTTTTTCTTCAATTGGACCTTTATGAGACATTTTTCTCATAGCATTTTTGAATGTTTGAACAACCTTTTGTGCTGACCCATTAGTAGAGGGATGAATAGGAGCAGAAGTTACATGTTTCACACCATTTCTTTTGAGAAAGTTCTGGAATTTCTCACTTGTGAATGTGGGACCATTGTCAGAAACAATGCATTCCGGCAAGCCAAAGTTTGCAAAAATGCCTCGCAACTGAAAAATTGTATTTTCAGCAGTAATGTTTGTCATCACTTTTACATCAAGCCATTTTGAAAATGGATCCACAAGAACTAAGAACATGTGACCCATAAAAGGCCCAGCAAAATCAATGTGCAATCTTAAACAGGGGCCTGCAGGCAAACTCCATGGATGCAAAGGAACCTTTGGTGGGGTATTTTGATGTTTCTGGCATTCATGACAGTGTTTTACAAACTGTTCAATTTCTTTATCCAAATTTGGCCACCAAACATAGGAGCGACACAGAGTTTTCATCCTGCAGATACCTGGATGAGAATCATGAAACATTTCAAGCACCGATGACCTGAAAATTTCAGGAATTATAATTCTGGTGCCCCATAGAATACATTGATTGTCACAATTAAGCTCTGACCTTCTACTGAAATATGCACGCATGTGAGCACTTTCGTCACCCGATAACTCACTTGGCCAACCATTCTTAACAAAAGAATACACTTTTGAAAGCAGTGGATCTTCTTGTGTAGCTTTAGCAATTTCATCAGATGTGACCATTGAGTGATCAAATGTTAAAAATAGCTCATGAATGTCTTGAGGCATGGGCACATTGAAAGAAGTGTCTGAAATAGGCAATCTGCTTAAAGCGTCACAATTTGCATTGTGTTTACCCTGGCGATAACATAGTTTGTAATCATAAGCAGACAATGTTAATGCCCGTCGAATAACTCTTGCCGAAGCTGTTGTTGGAATAGTTTTGTTTTCACCTAACAGTCCAAGGAGAGGTTTGTGGTCTGTATAAATTGTCACAGGTCTTCCATATACGAATTTGTGAAATTTCTTGACACCAAACGTTATCGCTGAACCTTCCTTACCTAGCTGTGAGTGGTTTTTCTCCGCTGACATGAGTGTTCTTGATGCATACGCAATTGGTTGCTCTTTACCATCATCCATGATGTGCGAGAGGACAGCACCGACACCATATGGAGATGCATCGCAGCTGATCACAAGTTTCTTGTCAGGATCGAAATGAACAAGAAGTTTGTCAGACATGAGTAGTTTCTTTGCTCTGGTGAAACACTGCTGATGTGGTTTAGACCAGTGCCACTTTGTTGTCTGGTTCAGCAAAGAGTAAAGTGGAGCGAGCTCTGACGAAAGGTTATGAATGAAATTGCCATAGTAATTCATAAGACCTAAGAACGCTCGTAGTTGTTGAACATTTTGCGGAGGATGTGCCTCTTGGATTGCTCGAAATTTTTCTAGTTGTGGTTTTACACCTTCTGCCGTTAGTTGATAACCTAGAAAACTTATTTCCTCTTTCATGAAGGCACACTTTGCTTTGCGTAAACGAATCTCTCACTGTCTTTTAATCTGCCTAAAACTTTGTCAAGAGTGGCGAGATGTTCTTGTTCTGTTGCACCAGTGATGTATATGTTGTCAATGTACACAGCAACATTGTCCATGTCCTGCAGAAGACACTCTAAGGTTCGTTGGAAGATGCTAGGTGCAGCAGCAATTCCGTACACTAGTCTGTTGTAACGAAACAGTCCCTTATGTGTGTTAATGGTGGTCAAGTTCTTTGAAGTTTCATCAAGCTCCAGCTGATTATATGCGTTGCTCAAATCGATTTCTGTAAAAGTTTTTCCACCTTGCAGTTTCACGAGAAGTTCATCTTTTGTAGGCAGAGGATATTTGTCCACATTTGATACTAGATTAATGGTTCTCTTGTAATCAGCACATAATCTTATTTGCCCCGATGCTTTAGGCACTGCAACAACTGGAGATGCCCACTCAGAAAACGTCACTTTTTCTATTACACCATCTTTTTCCAGTCTGCCAAGTTCTTCCTCTATCCCTTCCCTCTGAGAAAAAGGTGCGGGACGAGACCTGCAGAATTTTGGTTGTGCTCCATCCTTGATGTTGATGGATGCTTTGAAATCTTTGAGACACCCGAGTTCATCGGAGAATAATTTATCATGTCTCTCGAGAATCTCGTCTAATGGTTGTGACAATAAAGAAAAGATTTCAGTCCAGTTAAGTTTGATTGCAGAAAGCCAATTTCGACCCAATAATTGAGGACCTGAATTGTCGACTACGACAAGACGTAGGGTGCACTGTTGACGTTCGTATGTGACAGAAACGGTTGTTTCTCCAATTACTTTCACATTGTCACCAGTGTAAGACTTGAGAGAATTTTGTTGGATTTCTGGAGGTGATGTTTGTCTTTGAATTTACTATTATAAGTTCTAATATCCATGGCAGTGATACTTGCACCTGTGTCAACTTGAAAATCAATATTCTGATCATCAATCTGAAGCGAAACAAAAACTGGCTTTTTTTAAGTGGAGCCAAGAGAATACAGTTCATACGATGTCTCCTCAGTAAATGACGATGGCTGATCCAAACCTTGATCAAGTTGTTGCTGTCTGAAGGTTCTTGCTGTAGACCTAGGCCTGGAGTTAGATGTATTGTTCAGAGTGGCTGAACCCTGTTTCGGGGAATGTTTAGGTTTAGACCCCAATCTACATACTCTCTTAATATGTCCTCGTTTGCCACAGGTATGACATACAGCATCACGAAACTTACAGATTTGTCTCTTATGGTTGTCCCCACAACTGTTACAAGATGAGTAAGAACGAGAAGTAGTTGTAGGTCTACTAGTAGGCTGAGCATTGAATTTAGAAGACTTCGTGAAGTTGATTGACGAAGCTGAATTGGAAGGATCTGCTGAAGGTTTATTTTCAAAAGAACGAACACCTTTGTTGGAATCCATCATGGATTGAGCCAGTGACATTGCCTTGGATAAGGTTAGATTATCTTCTTGGAGGAGTTTACGTTGAATGGGACCATCATTTACACCCATAACAAATCTGTCCAGTAATCTTTCAGTAAGCGAGTCGCCGAACTGGCAAAATTCAGTCAATTTCTTCAAGGCAACAACAAAGTCTTGAATTGATTCATAGTGGTATCTGATCCTTTCTTCAAATTTTTTCCGTTGTACAAACTTAGGTGGAGTAGGATTGAAGTGGTTTGTTAACAGGTTGCAAAGTTCTGAGTAAGTTTTGTCCCTTGGACTTTGAGGGAAACACAGATCTTTAATAATGCGGAAAGTTGAGGGACCCACTACAGTGAGTAGGATAGCACGTTGTTTAGAAACATCTGTGACATTGTTAGCCTCAAAGTAGAAATCGAGACGTTCTTGGTATTCAACAAACGGAGTGTCTGAAGAGTATGGCTCAAGATTGCCAAACAGCATGGTCGAAGCAGATGATGTCGATGTCATGGCCAGTCTAGAGCTGTCACGATTATATCAAGTCTAGATTCACACGATCTATATCCAGATCTTAAGTAGTAGATATCTTAGTTTACCTCGTCGCCAAATGTAATATCTTGTGCAGGACACAGAACTTCAGAATGAAAGAACTCAAAAACACGTTTGTCCTGACTTGGCTTCTTTTTAATCACCTTCCAAAACCCCCGTTGCATCAGAAACATTTGCATACTCACCACGGAATGTGTAAAGGAACATAACTCCACAATTAAGAATACAACATCTCTAAAATGAGTTAAGTCCCCTGATCTGATACATTACAAATCGGATGTTGCGTCATTGATCCACTCAACAACATGATTTTTTAATCACCACCAAAGAAGTGTTAGTATCAGAATTCGGTGCCCTCAACTGTCGCGATGTGGGTTAGATGGGGCAAATTCGACTGACACTCTTTCGAGGTCCGCTCCCACAGTCGACGAACACACAAAAAAAATACTTGCACTCTAAAAACTAAGTAAATCAATTGCTTTGATTTTTAGCAGAACTGTAGGGCAGTTTAATTACATGTAATTAATGTAACAAACATAAATATAAATATAAATATCAATTCAAGGCAACTGAATCTAACTAATGAAACTATAGCTTTCTATAAAAACTAACTTATTCAATCTAACTATTTGCAGCTCATATGAAGTTAAATGCCAAATGGAATCCGCGCACGTGGCGACGGATATAACAATTTAAATTCTATTATTTGAACGAGACATGTTATGATATTAACATTTCCTCTATACACGCCATGGAGAATGCTTGTACAACCTTGCGTTGTCTGGCGGTAGCTCTGAAACTGTCTTCAAAAGTAGGTGGAACGTTTCACTTCCATTATTACAAATTAGTATTTGACTCTCACCATGCGGCTCTCACTGGGAGTGAGAGCGCTGGATGTAATTGCTGTGGGTTCATATATCAAACCAAGTAGCTTAGGCTCTGGAGCTTCAGAGAATCACGCTCCTCACAATATGGACTGCTCAACTGCGTCTCTATGTCTCTCATCTGGCTGAGGACTATCGCCGTCCACTTCGTAAATGGATTGTCTACATGTGGCAACTGTCTAAGCTCTGTACGGGTTTAAATACTAAAGTTATGTCTCGACCTTCCGTCCAGATTCATACATTTGATTGGTGCAGCCGCTCGGGCTCAGCCTGCAGTATTAATTTATTCTCGTCACGGCCTTGCGCCAAAATCAAGGTCAATTTTACCTAGACAAAATTTAAAATGCGAAACATTAACTACTAAAATCTTTAAACCCCATCACTATGCACGAATTTCTGAACGCCAACTAAGCGTCTAAATAAACTACCTTTACTCGCCCCTTCTCTATGTTAATCACAATCACGGGGTCGAGAACTGCTCTGTCATTCCTAGCTATACATTTATTCTGTCTCGCTCCTCCTTCTCTCCATCTATCAGAAAAAAGGTGTTTCAAAACAAACTGTTCACGAGAACAGCTCAAGGACAAATTACGCTGGTTATAATTAACAACATCGTAAAAATTAACTCACTGAAGTCGTGACCTAGCACGGCATTTATGATCCTAATGTGATCATGACTGATTCTGTGTTACTAATTTAAGAAACTAGTGTAAGGGCCCGTTCAAAGAACGGGTTGCAAACAACACGCACAATCAGCACACAGATTATGTAGATCTAGGGCACTTCCGGTCGAGGAGACGCACGCCTTTTCTGAGAGCTCCAAATTTACACCCCTTTTTGATGAATGTACCAAATTTTTAACACGTGTATTATACCAACAGTGTTTTCACTGTACTTTTATATGAATTGGAAGTGAATGTGAATTGTAATTTGACTAAATTTTTAATCTCTTGGTCCCAGATTGTGATTATAACTGGAAGGTAAGGGTGGACTGAAAATTTCCAATATGGCGACCGCTTGTGCCGGTGGGAAGTCCACGTCTCGTGTCATTATCAAGAATGAGACAGTGAGATCTCTCCTCTTAATGTTGATAAGTTTATTGTTCACCGTTTTAGTATATAGATCTAGACCAGAACTGTATTCACTTGGATGTAGATGGGATATTAGATCTAGATCTAAACATGAGGCTAATTATAACAACTGGAAATTTAGTGTTGTCAACTCGCCTAAATCCAGGACCTCATTAATAAACATCTGGTCTGTCCTCGGACAGAAAAGTAGATATAGATCTAGAACCAGTTAGAAATTTAGGCTAAATAGTTCTCCAAATAAAATGAACATCTCTCTGGTATTGTTCTTACTACTGTCATTATCGGGTGACGTGGAGCTCAACCCTGGACCCCAGACCAGATTCCCCCCTTGCCCCGTTTGTCACGAGTGGAGTGAGCGAGATTCAAGGATTACGGGGGCATGGAAGTGTAGGATTGACTCACGGGATAGTGAGGCTGCTCACCTGTATTGACTTATGTTAGTTAACGTTAAAGCGTGCATGTTGTGAGTGAAGTTGAGGCGTAGTAGAGGCAAAATCTGAATAGTCAGATCACTGCAAGTTAAGAGGTCCCAGGGGACAGACGTGAGATCAGAGGCAGTCGGGAGATTGTTGTGTGTTTTCCAGTGATGGCTGGTAGGTTGAACTATGATTGATAATTATGATGATTGATGTACTAGATTCTCCTATGACCATGATGTAAATAAGTTATATGTGAGGACTGTGAAAGTCATTGATTACTGTGTATAGAGATGTGCGCAATGAGCGATAGATGTAAGTTAGGATCATGGATTCGTAGCGAGTCTGAGTACGGTGGGACACGGTGGAGGTGTGTTACCGTAAGATGTGTGGTGAGTGAAATGTGGACTATTGTGAGTACGCTTGATGGTTCGTAATGAGTGGTGAAGTGGATAGTAATTGTGTGGTGTATTACAGATGTAATGTTATTCTTATAGGTGCCGGGGTCGGGCAGAGAAGCCACCCGCGGTGAGCGGACTTGTGCCGGGGTTGGGCAGAAGGCTACCCACAGGCCGCCTGAGTGAAGCTGTCGCGCCGGACAGCGGGAGCACATGAGTCGTGGCAGTCTGGCCACAGACAGGGACGTTGTTATTGTCCTTATTGCTATTCAAATGTTAATGTGCTATTACGATGTTAATGTGCTATTAAGATGTTAATGTGCCACTGAGAATATAAGGTGCTATTGAAATAGTAATGTGCTGTTAAGACATCCAGGGGAGATTGAGATACGGAGATTAGGTTGAGCAGGCGCCAATAATAGAGGCCAGCAAGTAACATATAATATAGATGTGAGGCTGAGGCCAGAGCATATTTTAGAAAGTATTATCGGGTTGTGGACCCGTAGAGGAATGAATGTCGGGAATGCTGACCATTGGATGGTAGTTGAAGTGAATAATGTAATGCACGTATATCTTTATTTTTATGTATAATAAATGTGTGAGTCTGTTTGGTTGTTCTGTTAAGTGTTATACTTGTTCGTTCGTGATTGTTGTCCTGTCATAATTATTACATTTCCCAGTCAGGGATTTGTGAGACCGTTTGCCTTAAAAAATGTACTTGGAAAACGAGGGCCATCGCATGTGATAGTTGTGACCGCTGGTACCACATCGACTGTATGGGAATAAACCCAGTAATGTATGAAACACTGGGCAATAGCAGTGCCGCATGGGAATGTATCCAGTGTGGCATGCCAAATTTTAGTTCCAGCTTATTCACTGATTTTCAATTAAACTTAGACTGTAGTAGATCAAGATCCCACAATAGTTTTGATATCTTACAACATTTAGATACTAATAAAAGTAACACAGAAATACCAATCTTTGAACCAAAATGTTGGTCAACCCCACACCCCAAATCCAAGAAAAAAGAGCCAGCCAAAGAGAAAACTACGTTCAGAACCCAGGTTATAAATTTTCAAAGTATTTGGAATAAGAAAGAAGAACTGAGCTCACTTCTGAACGAAACTAAACCTGATGTAATCATCGGAACAGAAACATGGCTAAACGAAAATATAAAAACCAGTGAAATTTCGATTAACGATGATTATGAAATCTACAGAAATGATAGGAAGAAGAGAAGGGGAGGTGGGGTCTTGATAGCAGTGAAGAAGAACTTAGTTAGTGAAAAAATACCTAGTGAGGAAGCAGGAGAAACCGTTTTCTGTATGATTAGTGTGAAGGGTAAACCTCCTCTTGTTGTGGGTGCAGTCTATCGACCCCCTAGTAGTGACCTGGAAACTAGTAAGAACATTTGTAATGAACTTCTCAGTGCCTACCAAAAGAACAAAAAGGCTACCATCTGGATAGGAGGAGATTTCAATTTACCTGATATAAACTGGGAAGAAGGAAATGTGAAGAGTTGCCAAAACTTAAGAGAAATAAATGACCTATTTTTAGACAGTACTGCGGATATAGGCCTAGAGCAAGCAGTAAAAGAGACCACTCGAGGAGATGCACTGTTAGACCTATTTTTTACTAATTTTCCTAACCTTACAAGAGAGATCAAAATTCTTCCTGGACTAGGGGACCATGACATAGTCCAGATTGATTCAGAACTGAAACCCTTTAAGAAAAGACCTATTAGGCGACAGATTTACCTATGGAATCAGACAGACGAAAATAATTTGAAAAGGGAGGCAGCAACTTTTGGCAGTTTTTTCATGAAATACCACTCTTCAAAAACTGACGCAAACAAACTCTGGGACTGTATCAAGTTAAATCTGAACATGATGATGGAAAATGTCCCAACAAAAATGTCGTCCACAAAAATTCACCAACCCTGGATAAATACTTTAACGAAAAGATTAGTTCGGAAAAAACATAAATGGTTAAAAAAAATGAAACAGTGCAATTCCGAACGAGTGAAAAACAAATATCTAGAAATTAAAAGATTGACCCAGAAAGAATGCCGGAAAGCTCATAATAATTATATCCATGAGATGATAAGTGATACATCTGATAACAGTAAAAAACTTTGGAGATATGTGAAAAGTAAAAATAAAGAAAACTTAGGAGTAGCCGCACTGAACGATGAGAGAGGGCACCCACAGCAAGATGCTCAAAAAAGAGCCAATATCTTAAATACTAAATTTTGTAAGGTCTTTTCCGACCCGGGGGGGTGTCTTCTCGGGAGAGCTGAGTGGTGCCAAACTGCCGGATATGGATGAAATATATGTCACAGAAAATGGAGTACTGAAACTTTTGGAAAACCTTAACGAAAATAAAGCTACAGGTCCTGATGGAATTCCCGCCAAATTACTGAAACTCTGTGCCAAGGAAATTGCCCCTGTTTACACTTTGTTATTTAGAGCTTCAATTGAACAAGGAAAAATACCGGAGGACTGGAAAAAAACAAATGTAGTACCCATTTTTAAGAAAGGAAATAGAGCTAGTCCTGAAAATTATAGACCAGTCTCCCTGACATCAATATCTTGTAAACTTTTAGAGCATATCTTGCACACCAGCATCATGAAGCATCTCGAGAGACACTCAGTTTTAACACATGTACAGCATGGTTTTAGAAAACAGGTCGTGTGAGTCCCAGCTGGTCACAACTTGCAATGATTTTGTTAATAACTTGAATAACAACAGGCAGACTGATACCATCTTATTAGATTTCAGTAAAGCCTTCGATAAAGTGCACCATGCTAGTCTCTTGACTAAACTAAACCATTGTGGAGTTAGAAACAGTACTTTGAAGTGGATTAAGTCTTTCTTAGAAAACAGAACACAGATAGTCGTCGTTGACGGAAAGTCATCCAATCCTGCAGCTGTTCTCTCGGGAGTACCCCAGCCCCTTACTATTCCTAGTTTATATTAACGATATGCCAAGTAAGATCTCTCCAGGCACTAAATTACGACTGTTTGCTGATGATAGCCTTCTTTATAGAATAATAAACTCAAAAGAAGATACGGAAATCCTACAGAAAGATCTAGACAGTCTACAAAAATGGGAGAGGGACTGGCGTATGGAATTCCACCCCAATAAATGCCAAGTCCTGAGAATTTCAAATAAAAACCACAACATCACCTCAGAATACTTTATACACGACGAAAAATTGAGCGAAACATATGAGGCTAAATATTTGGGTGTAACATTGGACAGAAAACTTACATGGAGCCAACATATTAATATCACATGTAACAAAGCAAACAGCATACTAGCATTTCTGAAAAGGAACATCTCTAACTGCGATAGGAAAGTAAAAGAGAAATGCTATAACACCTTTGTGAGGCCCTCCCTAGAGTATGGCTGCAGTGTCTGGGACCTCCACTGTCGAATAAACATAGACCAACTGGAAAGGGTCCAGAGGAGAGCTGCCCGCTTTGTAACGAATGACTATACTAGAAGTAGTAGTGTAAATAAAATGATGAGAGACCTTCAGTGGATTAGAAGAGAGGAGAGCAAAAAACAAAGTAAAAATATTTTATAAGGGCAGGGAAGGAAATATCCATATCCCATTGAACCACCTCACCATTAATACCAGAGGCAACAGAAGGAATAATATAAAATATAACATCCCAAGCTCACGGGTTAACAGCCATCTTTATTCTTTTTACCCTAGTGTCAGCAGGATGTGGAACAACCTCCCGGCAGAAGTCCAAACAATACCGTCTGCAACGACTTTCGACAATGAATTAAAGAACATAATTATCCGTTGCAGCTACCATTGTAACTAAAGTGCGGGTTGTATTTCTGTGCACAATCTGGAAACCAAGAGATATTTACACCAGAGTTATATATACAAAAGATTTTACACAACTAATATATTTTTTAATGGTCTTAATATCTATGAAGGTATCTGCTTTTAGCCTCAGAGGAGCGACGTTGAGTCGCATATAGTAGTGCAGTTGGGGAATCGTCTTCTAGACGTGCCAACTATAAAAGAAGAAGAAGAGGAAGGAAGAAAACAATTACTCACAACTGGCACAGCAACACCCGCATGTCCCGTACAGCGCATAAAGCAGACGGCACAGAAACTCATGCCTTCAAAATTTGAAACGCAACCGGAAGTTTAAAATCGAAACAAAACAAAGGCAGGAGGGAAGCAACCATTGTTGAGGAGAAAGCATTATTCGATGACGTACTCTCTCTCTCTCTCTTACAATAAAAGTAGTGATCTGCAGTCCTGCTTCAGAACTCATGCGCACCAGGACACTGCGCACCAAGCTTGATATGGTTATTTTTTATGACATCTTTAGTACCTAAAGTCGAAACAAAACAAAGGCAGGAGGTAGGCCAGCATTGTTGAAGAGAAAGCATTATTCGATGTTTTTAGGCCTATTTTCATTTATTACAAAATTACGATACTTCGCTTTCATGTCAAAGGAATAGATATAGTAGCAAA
This sequence comes from Onchidella celtica, assembly GCA_963931925.1. Lineage (NCBI taxonomy): Eukaryota > Metazoa > Mollusca > Gastropoda > Systellommatophora > Onchidiidae > Onchidella > Onchidella celtica. The sequence goes on from OZ007573.1 coordinate 64,630,294, forward strand.
AAGAACTATCTTTCACATGTAATTTTTTCAGGTCTGGGCATTTCTTCCTGGCAGCAGTGAATTTTTTTTCCTTGCTGTTTTTTTATATATAGACTATTGTAAAGGCCCGTTCAAAGAACGGGTTGCAAATAACACGCACAATCAGCACACAGATTATGTAGATCTAGGTAGAAAACAACTCACAACTGGCACAGCAACACCCGCATGGCCCGTACCGCGCATAAGGCAGACGGCACAGAAACTCATGCCTTCAAACTTTGAAACGCAACCAGAAGTTTAAAGTCGAAACAAAACAAAGGCAGGAGGGAGGCCATCATTGTTGAGGAGAAAGCATTATTTGATATTTTTAGGCCTATTTTCATTTATTACAAAATTACGATACTTCGCTTTCATGTCAAAGGAATAGACATAGTAGCAAAAAGAACTATCTTTCAGGTGTAATTTTTTCAGGTCTGGGCATTTCTTCCTCGCAGCAGTGAATTTTTTTTCCTTGCTCATTTTTTATATAGATAGATGTTTTGTATAGCAACGTGCTACTGTTTGCCCGAGTCAAGTCAGCAAGATATTATAGTACTGACTCACCTAGCGATTATGATAACTAACAATATACAGCGTGGATGTGTGGATTCAAATATACATTTCTCCCAGACGTTGAATGTCAAAATGGGCCGCAAAGATTGGAAATTTTGACAGTCAAAACGTTTTTTTTTCTTTTTCATCTTGTTTGACGCGCATGCGTAACTTTTGCTGTAGAACTAATGATCTCCTGATCCCCTCGTCTTGCGCTGCTAAGATCATCTTCAGCGATGCCAACTAGTCATGAAATTTTCAAGTCTGCACCGTAATGTAATGATCGCATGCGTGGTAAAACTTACCACAGTCATCCAACACTTTGATATACGCTCCTGCTGGCATGAGAAGCGAATTCTGCAACTGCAGTTCCACGCCCCTGAAACAAATGTAATACCCTACATGTAATAATGAACATACACACATACACACTCTGTTCAGCCTGAGTTCTCCAGGCAAGAGGTAACTGGTAATTGCGTTGTCTCACAACAAAACGACATTGGCAGAGCTCCCCCCCCCCCCACGCTAATTTGAAGAGAAAAACGCTGTATATAAATATATAAATGAAACTACATGTACTTGTGGCACGATATATTTAATTTATTGGTGATTCCAGTAAAGAGTAGCCACGCCGTACTATTGCTACTGCCATTACTGTAAGTTACTGTTGTTACTGCTACTACTACATGAAGTTCCACTACTACCACTACCACTACTACTACTCCTACTACTACTACTACTTCTACTACTGCCACCACTAAAACCACATGTACTTCTGCTACAACTACTACTACTACTACAACTACAACAACAACTACTATTATTACTACTACTACTACCTATCAAGGAAAGAGAATGGTAGCGAGAGTGATTCAAAGGTCAGTATGCTCACCTAATTCCCACCTCAATTCCGCAGGGCTCCACGATTAGACGTCCAAAATTGTCTCTTTGGTCGTAAACAGTGTGAATTCTACCGACACCAGGAATATTGGTCGTGACTGGATTTGTGAATGGTCCTGCCCCAAAAGGGATGTCGTTTCCATCCTCTGAATACTGTAGGTAAGCGCAGAGGGGGGAATGGGGCAATGGCTTACATGGACAATACAATTTTTAAAAAAAAAGGGGGGGGGGGGGGGAGATCTTCAAAGGAAGGGCGTCTGTGCCAAACTACAGCGTGTTTCTGTCCTTGACTTCCTAATTTCTTTCACTGTGTGGGGCTCCAGTCTCAAGCAGGTGGTATACTTGAGCGTTCTTCTTCCATGTCTCCGGGCCCCTCTTGGACAGACACATTTATTTTCCCTTGCTACAGTACATGTATTACTTTGCCTTGCTACAGTACATGTATTACTTTGCCTTGCTACAGTACATGTACTAATTTGCCTTGCTACAGTACATGTATTACTTTGCCTTGCTACAGTACATGTATTACTTTGCCTTGCTACAGTACATGTATTACTTTGCCTTGCTACAGTACATGTATTACTTTGCCTTGCTACAGTACATGTATTACTTTGCCTTGCTACAGTACATGTATTACTTTGCCTTGCTACAGTACATGTATTACTTTGCCTTGCTACGGTACATGTATTACTTTGCCTTGCTACGGTACATGTATTACTTTGCCTTGCTACAGTACTTGTATTACTTTGCCTTGCTACAGTACATGTATTACTTTGCCTTGCTACAGTACATGTATTACTTTGCCTTGCTACAGTACATGTATTACTTTGCCTTGCTACAGTACATGTATTACTCCAGCGGCAGAAGAGACTTTTTAATCCTTTAACCCCTAAGACAATCAAGATTTTATTCGGTAAAATTTGTAAAAAAAAAATTTGGAAGAGTAACTTAACAACGTGCTATAGTTTGGTCCTTCGGGTGTTCTGCAAAAAGTTTCAAATTAACTTTCAATAACAGGAAGAATAAGATAATTCTTATCAAAATCTTTCAAAACCGACGCAGTAGCAACGGGTAAACAGCAATTGAAAGTGAAGGGTATCATTGTCAAGTGATCGATTGGTAAACGAGTTTGACTGATATTTTGCTCCTTTCGTTTTTTGTAAATGTATTAGGGCCTGGCCTACTCCTCCGCGTGTTCCTATTGAACAGATACGAAGGGGCACGTGAATGGGGAAAAAAAACCCACTTGATTTTAATACAATTTAATGACAACACGATCACAGCCTTCACTTGTACAAAGCATTTGGCCACGCCGGGGCAGACGTGTCCAGTGCAGAGTAACCTGTTTTGTCACTAATATTAGACATTTACTGGGATTAATATTATTTATAGTGTAAATGGACACAGAAACGTTCCCTGTGAAGCTGAGTTTTCATGTGTAAGTAAACGAAAATAGCAATGGAAACGCCCAAAACCTTACAAATACAAGAAGTATAGGATAACATGGAAATTTTACTCTTTCTTTCTATTACTTGATGGATTTTGGTCGTACCCGTTGCCGCCCCCGCTTACGTTCACATGTAAACCCAGCTCTATATTGTTCCTGTATGTTTCAATCCATCTAAATTTCTCCCAGTTTTGAAATGTTTAAGGAATTTGACTTTAGTGGAGGTGGATAGCTACAGTCAGTAACGCCTAGGCCGGATTTACTGGGGGGGGGGGGGGGGGGGGGAATTTGGCCCGGACCCACTTCCAGATCCCTCCCTCCCCCCCCCCTCCTCCTCCTCCTCCCCGCCTCCTCCTAAACAAAAATAAAGTCATGGAAACAATAGTTTCTTTTATTATTACTGTTTTTGTTGCTGTTGTTGTTTACACAATACATAAATATAAATTTTGAACAAAAAAAAAAAAACAACACAAAAAAACCTTCCATTCCCACTACTAGAGAGAGTGAGGTCTATTGAAAGTGACTCGGAGGAAACAGCTGAAGTAAGACATGACATGACATGACTCATACAAGTTAGTACATGTACTTGTATTTAGTTCAGAATGCTGTACAACCCATTTGACCCCTTTATGTATCTAAGTCAGTTCCAATCATACGGCGCGACAAAGGTGACCTCTGACGTCCATTGAGTAAATCTGGTGATTTGCCATGTATGTTAAATGCTGTGTACGGGGGGACCCAACAAACTCTCGAGGGACCCAACAAACTCCCGAGGGACCCAACAAAGTCCGGAGGGACCCAACAAAGTCCGGAGGGACCCAACAAAGTCCGGAGGGACCCAACAAACTCCCGAGGGACCCAACAAAGTCCCGAGGGAGCCAACAAACCCCCCCCCCTCCCCCCTCCCGCCTCCATGTGTAAATTTGATTCCGACTGACGTTGTGAGGGATTCATGAAGAAGCGAATAAGTGAAAACTTAATGTGGTCTTCTCTTTCTGTCCAGCACAATCATGTATTTGCCAAACCAGTACAAGTACAAGTACAAGTACTCGTACCAGTATGAATGTGTTCACCTAACTATCGATACCTTAGTTCTTGTTTGTTCTATCTCCATTTTCTACAAAACTGGAAATCTTTTAGTCTGTAGAAGAGGCATAACAAATGCGCACTTCGACATTTGCATAAAATGCGTCGAGGCACACTGATCCAGCTGTTTCATAGTCCCCATGTATTCTAACTTCTTATCACAAGTGACACTGGTTAAGAAACCCGGGTCTAATAACAAAGCCATATAGAGAATAATGTTGTTTTCACTTCATCTCTATTCTACACTCGATTACTGTGTGAACTACTACGGTCCCCTAACACAGCTTTAACACTCTAGAGCCGCAAAGGTTTTTTTGACATGGAATTTCTCAGTTGCGCAAATAGTGATGTGGGTACAAACAAGAACTAAAGTCGTGAAATGACGACATAGTGGTGTGGGTACAGTCAATAACTAAAGTCGTGAAATGACGATATAGTGGTGTGGGTACAGTCAATAACTACTGAAGTCGTGAAATGACGACATAGTGGTGTGGGTACAGACAAGAACTAAAGTCGTGAAATGACGTCATAGTGGTGTGGGTACAGACAAGAACTAAAGTCGTGAAATGACGTCATAGTGGTGTGGGTACAGTCAATAACTACTGAAGTCATGAAATGACGACATAGTGGTGTGGGTACAGACAAGAACTAAAGTCGTGAAATGACGACATAGTGGTGTGGATACAGACAAGAACTAAAGTTCCGTGAAATGACGACACAGTGACGTGGCTACAGACAAGAACTAAAGTCGTGAAACTTACCATGTACTGTCCATTAAATGCCACGGTGTAGATCCGAGTGCTGTGATGATAAAACTGACCATTTACAGCTACTATGATGTGGACTTGCACGCCTCTTACAAAGGTTTTGCCAAGTTTTCGACTACCCCAAGCGTAAACCTATTTGAGACAAATAATCATTCCATTCATTAGATACGATAAGATAAAGAAATTATCCCTTTATTGTCCCATGAAGGAAATTTTCACTTTCACGGAGCGATTAACCCGCACACGACGTGCATCGTACATGCATTTTTACATATCATTGCAGGAACACATCATGGCTCAGTAACAGGCGCGATACATTGTACGTGCTTAATGAAATGATTTTTGGTGACGCTTGAAATGTAAATGTGAAACTATGAAATTGTAATCACCGTGAACTTACATGTCAACACACACACACACACACGCATACACACACACACACACACACACACGCAGGCATCTGACCCTTCCCACCCTATCACCAATCTCTTCCCAATACGCCACTGAATTTTTCTTATGATAACAATATGACAAAATACATGTAATTAATATGATAAGATACTGGTGCAAATCGTCAGCAAGAATATCTTGTCTTATTAGGACACAGATGCAGGCCTATGTAGCCTCGCAAAATTATTTTTGTGACCAACCTGAGCACAATTTCGGAAAAAACTGATTGTGGTCATGTCCCCAACAAAACGGTTGTTATAGCTGATCAGCCAAACCTAATCCGAAGCTTAACCTTAACTCTAAAACACCCAAAAGTTTAACTGTGCAAACAAAATCCAAGGTGGTCACTTGGCGCAAAGTCTCCTTGTGGTAAATGGGAAGGGGGAGAACGTAATAATCCATCGGAACTGACAACTCTACTTTTGTTCAAAACCTGAGCTACGCGGCATGCGTTTAGCCACTGGCAGCCCGCACGTTGGGTTATAAGTTGAGGAGGGCTGGGGGGAGGGGGGGGGGGTGGTTAAATTCTGAAAACTAAGGGTTGAATAACATTTTGTAAATATCGCAACCATTAGATCTGATAAAGATATATTATTCAAGTTTTTGTTTCTCGAGCAATTATTGTAAAAATTTAGTTAAGATAGTTCACCTCGAAATGCACGCGCGATACACACTGCAATAACAAAGTCCATTGCCCAGTAGTGCCATGAGAAAAGGAAGAACAAAACTCTAAAAAGGGAGAAAACTGTACCAACCCTGACATCGCATTCATTTCTGTTGGAATTGCTGACACTGACAGGACTGGTGGATCGGCAGACTTTGGAACGAACGTGAGCAGCTAAAAACTTGCAACACAACGGAACTTTTGTGTGGCTCACGTCAAACCCCCTCACCATCGGGTCATTGAAAATGGCACAGAAATGTTCATCTGGGAACGATTGAGAATACAAAAGGATAAAGTAATTGAGATGTCAAAAGGGCACTTTTAATTACTGTTCAACCAGGTGCAATAAGGAAAGTAGTGGATGGCATCCATTGGCTGAGACCAAATGTGTCTATATTAATGCAATACCGGTGTAAAGGCCCGTTTATACAGAGCGCGAACGCGGCCAACGCGAACGCGAACGCGACTTTTTAGCAGTTCAGCCATTCAAATAGAGCGCGAACACGAACGCGGAAAACCGTCGACGGCTTTCGAGGCGGATCGCCTTTTTCTTGTTGTGAGAGTTAAAATTTGGTCATTTGGTCATTTTTGAATCATGGCACAGGCAGAGTCAGACACGGAGGAGATTATAGCTCTGTATGTATACACAAAACAGCGTAGAAAGAGAAAGAGGCGTGTGTCAGTGCATGAAATTTTACAGAGAAGAAGTGAATATGGAGAGTACCACCACCTCGTCCAAGAACTGCATTTTCATCCTGCAAAATTCCAGCAATATTTTCGAATGACTGGGGAGCGATTTGACTACATTTTGGAATTAATTCGAGACGACATTTGCAAACAAGATACTAATTGGAAGAAGGCCATCACCCCAAGAGAACGACTGGCCATTTGTTTGAGGTAAGTAAAGTTTTAGTGTTTTCCCTATACCAAGCTAATTTTGGATCTGCAATGTTTATATTTGAATGGGAAATACTGTAGCAGACACACATTGACAAGGATGGAAAAATAATTTTTAAGACTTTCAAAAGTGGAGGATAGAAACCTGTAAGTGGGCTACCTCCACCATGAAAGAAGAAGAAGAAGAAGAAGAAACAAAAGGTTGATCCATCCGTGTAAAATGATGATGAAAAGATTTTAATTATACAATGCAATTCGTTAACTAAAACAATACTTGAATAGCATTTCAAACATTTATTATGTATGTGTGTGTTCAGTGCAGTAAATCGTTATAACAGGTTTGAGTGAAAAAGAACCATTAGTAAAAATAATCATAATTATTGTACTATCGATTATTGATCGATTCAAATGTCCAAAATGAAAATAATTACATTTTGTTCCATCGAATCTTGTGATTAAAACAGTTCAAAATGAAGAAAATAATAATTTCTTTCCCATCGAATCTTTATGAAAACAGTTCAAATGTTCAAAATTAGCATAAACACTGTTGTGTGTTTCTCATTTTGTTTAGCAATATTTTCCTAAATCAAGAACTTGCCATCTGCAAATTAAAATTCTAATAACTCAAAGAACCAAAGACACCCTTGTGGTCATCACGATCACTGAGAGTCCAAAAACTGGGTGTATGACTGGAAGCCCTGAAAGGTTGATTCCAAGTTGCTGCTGACAGTGTGTTGGCTGCCCATTGGCTGCATGTCAGGCGCAGGAGATGTCATCAAACGGGTGGAGGTCAAATTCGGACGTTCAATCATGGACTGCATGTCAAATGGTGTCGTCATTTGAGGGAAGCAGCACTGCATTTCCGCTTCATGTATGATGCTATGTATTTTGAACTTGACCTCGGCCCGTTTACGTGCAGGGAGCTTTCTGATTGTTGCGGCCATTGACTGAAGGAATAAATCCACATCATCTTGCTTTTCCTCTGTTTTCTCAGGAGTACGTGACTTCTTCAAATACCGACATAAGGTGGCGTCCAAATCATACTGAGTGCGCATTTGTTTTCGCTTGGACGTGGACTGACTTGAGGAGGCAACACTGGTGTTCAATGGTGTAACTGGACGATCCTGTCGTGGCTGGAAGTCAGATATTTGACTTGCATCATCTTCTTCGTCAGTGAAGTTCTCTGGTTGCAATGGGTCCTCATCTGATCCCTCTGCCAAGTTGCTGCTGGTGGGTCCGTCACCCAAGTAGGGGGTTAGAAAGGACAGAGCTTTTGCGTACTTGTATTCCTTCACTGATTTAGCTGCATCCCCGCTCTGACATTTCAGCTTCCTTCGATATTTAGAAAAGCCATCACGCACATTCTTCCAACGAGTTTCCACTTCAGCTTTACCTGAAACAGAAATGCAGATCTCTATTAATTTTTTTTATTTTTGCTTTCAGGTTCTTGACAACGGGGGATTCCTACCATACCATAGCATCGAGTTACCGTGTGGGGGTTGCCACAGTGGCGACAATCGTACGTAAAGTATGCGAGGCGATTTGGGTTCAACTACAACCAATTCATCTACCTCAGCCAACTGAAGAAATGTGGCGGCAAACTGAAAGTGGATTTCGTGAAAGATGGCAGTTCCCAAACTGCATTGGTGCTTTAGATGGAAAGCACGTATTGATTCAGGCGCCTCCCTGTTCAGGAAGTAAATACTTCAATTACAAAAAAACTTTCTCAATCGTTCTTCTGGTCCTCGTTGATTATCGGTATCGCTTTACATTTGTGGATATTGGTTCATACGGGTCAAACAGTGATTCTGGCATTCTCAGAAACACTGCATTGTGTCGAAAGATGCAAAACAAAACGCTTGCTATACCGGATGACAAACCATTGATCGTGATGATCAACCCTGTCCTCATGTAATAGTAGGAGATGAAGGTTTCCCGCTCATGACCAATTTGATGCGCCCGTATCCAGGTTCTGATCTGAATGATGCAAAGCGGATATATAATTACAGATTATCGCGAGCAAGGAGAATCTCCGAAAACGCGTTTGGCATACTGGCAAATCGGTGGAGGATGTATCACAGAAAACTCTCTCTGTCACCTGAAAATTTGGACTGTGCTGTGAAAGCAACCATAGTTTTACATAACATGCTGTGTGGTGAACTTGATGAGGTCGGTGCACGCAGGGCTGACGTTGAGACCATGACAACAGACATCCACGATGGTGTATTGAGGCCTTTCAGGCGAGAAGGACATCGACCCAGGGATGCAGCCATTGAGGTGCGAGAACAGTTCAAAAACTACTTCCTCTCCCCAGCAGGAGCAGTCACATGGCAAATGGAAGCATGCTTTGGACATGCTAATTAGGACATAGACATGCACCCACGCCGGCAGAGGACGTTTCAAACAAAGTGTGACAACAGTCAAATTCCCCAAAGAAGATAATATCATTCACAGCTCTCTGTCTAGACGTTAATGACAAGAACAGATAGACAAACAAACAGACAGACAGATTGCCTGTATTCATTAATGCAGTGTTTATTGTACTTCCTGTGTATCAGATCTGTCAGTGCGGGACGCAGACTTTATACTATCGTAATTCCATTTCTTTCAGAGCTAAAATGGTGTCATTATGAAGACTGCTGACATGAAAGTTAAAACGTGTTTAATTAATGAATTGGTCCATACAGTTATGTCATTTTCTTTTAAAGTTCCATACCATTGTTGAAACAGGCAAAATAAATTGAAATTAATGTCAATCACATACCTTTCAGTCCAACTTTCTCTCCAATTCCCTTCCAAATATCTTTCTTTTTTACTCTCTTTGTAAGCTTTTTCAGCTTTGTCGAACAAAACCGGATTCTTTGCAACTTCTAAAATCAAAACTTTTATCCATTGTCTCGGCATCGGCCATACCCTACAAGCAAAGTAGACAAGCTCTACATAGCTTTTTCTTGGAAAAGACATGCCTACGAGTTTCTATTTTCGGAAATGATGTAAGGGAGGTGGTACTAGCTGATTGGTTGATACAACTTGATAGCAAGAAAGCCGCCGCGGCGTTCTGAAAAATTCGCTCTTGGGGCAATCTCGGCGTCGACCGCGCGAACAAATATTTGTTCGCGTTCGCGTTCGCACTCTATTTGAACGGTTCCTCTATAAAATGACCAAACCATTCCAGGACGAAAAACCGCGTTCGCGCTCTGTATAAACGGGCCTTATCAAGCCAAAATATACCCCCCCCCCCGCCCAGACTATACCCGGGGTTAAACTGAGCTAGGCCAGTTTATACCCCGGGGTTACTCTGGGCTAGGCCAGACTATAGCCCCCCCCCCCCCCAGTCCAGATTATACCCCCAACTAATTTTTAAAAACAAGTCAAGACCACAGTTTATTTCAGCCTGTTCTGTATCACTGTCACTGTCATCAGATATCGTATTAATACATACATGAACACATTCTTGACACCCATAGATCATAATACAATTTAGAGGAAATAATAATAACAGTTCACTTCAGCCTTAGTTTAAATTGGTGTACATACATACATTCTTGACCTCTGTTAATCATTATACATTTTAGAGGAAACAAACATGCATTAAAATGCATTGATATACAAAAGGGTTGAGTATCCATTCAAATTGATATGATTAGACGTCAGCATTAATTTCACTCGTGTCTGTTCATCATCATCATCATCATTGCCTTTCTCACCCTGGATCAGGGTATAGGCCACCAACAAACACTTTCCATCCCTCTCTATCATGGGCCAGTCTCTTTACATTATTCCAAGTCTTTCCGCTTCGTTGCACATCATTTTCTCTGGCTCTTCTCCACGTTCCGCGCGGCCTTCCTCTTGATCTCTTGCCCTGGGGATTCCAATCCAATACCTTCTTCGTGATGCTGTTTCCTGGCCTCCTGAGAGTGTGGCCGATCCATCTCCATCGCCTCCTACCAATTTCCTCTCTGACTGGGTTCTGTCTTGTTCTTTTCCATACAATTTCATTGCTGACCTTGTCTGTCCATCTGATCTTAAGTAGCTTCCTCAAACATCTGTTGATGAAAACTTGGATTCTCTTTATGCAGGCCTGGGACGCATTCCAAGTCTCACATCCATACAACAGGACTGACTTCACGTTCGAGTTGAATATCCTCAGCTTTGTTTTTAGAGATATATCCTTGGTTCTCCAAATCTTGCTTAAGGATGTGAAAGCTGCCTGTGCCTTTCCAATTCGTGCTTTGACTTCTGCCTCTGTTCCTCCCTTATTGTCAATGATACTACCAAGATAGCAGAAGGACTCTACATCTTCCAGTGGTTGATCTCCTACTGTGACTTGTTCGCTTAGGGGTGCAACAATTTTTAGGACCTTCGACTTCGCGGGATGTATCCTCAATCCAATAGATTCTGAAATTTTGTTTAGAGCTGTAGTCTTTGCTTGCATCTGGTCGTGTGTGTGCGACAATAGTGCCAAGTCATCTGCAAAATCTAGATCGTCCAGCTGTGTCCATGGGGTCCATTGTATGCCATTTCTTCCTCCACTGGTGGTTTATTTCATAAGCCAATCAATCACCAGGATAAACAGAAATGGGGACAGCAAACAACCCTGCCTAACACCAGTCTTGATTTCAAAGCTGTCAGTAAGCTCACCATCATGTACGACTCTGCAACTTGTCCCCTCGTACATGCTCTTGATAAGATTCACCATCTTCTCTGGGATTCCATAATGTCTCAATATTCTCCACAGTGTTTCTCTATCGATGCTATCAAAGGCCTTCTCGTAGTCAAGGAAGTTCACTATCAGTTGGGAGTTCCACTCTAGCGACTGCTCTACTATGATTCTCAGCGTGGCTATCTGGTCGGTGGTTGATCGATTACTCCTGAAACCAGCTTGCTCCTCGCGAAGTTTTTGGTCTGTTGCATTCTGTATTCGCTTGAGAATAATCCGATTGAAAACCTTTCCTGGGATGGAGAGAAGTGTGATTCCTCTGTAGTTACTACAATTGCTGAGGTCCCCTTTTTTGGGGAGCTTCACGAGGTGTTTGGCCATGAGTAAAACATGCATTGTATTTTTTGTTACAATGATGCAGAGAGAAAAGGCCGGAAAACAACACACATAAAAAAATAAATGAAAACATATATTATTATTAATAACCCAACTGACAGATGGTGCAATTCCATCATCCACTTCACATAAAACTAAATAGGCACAAAATTTTTTCGCTTAATGAACCTCACCTGTCCAGATCCACTTGAAACGTTACAGAATGCTAGCCAGTAATATACAATAATAACAATAAGAACACCAAATCATCTTATTTACTCTTGAAAATAAAGACAAATATCAATATCAGAATCATCATCATCATCTTGGAAATTACAAAGATATGAGAGGGAGTGTAAAAACGGCAATGTAGGCCTACAAATCATTCTAGAATCTATAAGCAGCAATATGTGTGTATCAGCTACATATTATATAAAATGTGTTAAATCTTTTCAACTATTCAAGTAGAACTGAACAGAAAGCTTTAGTGAAATAGCCTTGACAGTTGTGCAGACCGACAGAGTAAGTCTGCTGAGACAAAAGTAGTGCATTGTAAAAAGTAAATTAATCTATGGCATGTTAAGACAAAATTCGATGGATCATGTTGCATTAACAGAATTTTTTGTTAGTGAATATTATTCTTTGATAGCTTATTTGTAGAAAGATATACATTTCATGTACCTTAATGGTTTAAGACACTGGGTTAGTTTGCAAGGCATTTGAAAGATTGAACTTACGTGTTATAGTGAATAAGGGTTTGTCACTCGCGAGTGAAATAAAATTTAAAAAAAAAAAGATTTTGTCCGTCTTTACCTTCCTAAGCTTACGTCCATTGCCAAAGGATTTAACAACTGTGTATTCGCACACAAAAATACTCTAAAATGACTTCATTTTTATGAGTGTGTTAATTATTTATCCATTGCGACTAAGTGTATGTCAGTGCCAAACAAACAATACAGTGCAAATTTTACTCATGGGCAACCAACTACAAAAACAACTACAACATGACAACGAACGTGAGCGAAATGGAGGTTAAAGTTGAATCATATCAGTTTGAATGGATATTCACCCCATAGCGATAGCATATCCTTTCAATTGTATTATGATTTACGGAAGTCAAGAATGTATGTATGTATGTATTACTATGGTGCCCGTTGACAGTGATAAAAAAAACAACGAATTAAACTATGATTGAAATAAACTGTGGTGTTTAGGCTAAACTATTTCCACCAGTCCAGATTATACTCCCATATTCAGGCAAAATATTCAAGGATACAACATTGTTTTTAAAATTTTATTTCACCCGCAAGTGACATGCCTTTATTCACTGCAACACATGATTGCAATCCTTCAAATGCCCTGCAAACTAATCCAGTGCCTTAAACCACCAGCTACATGAAATGTATACCTTTCTACAAATAAGCTATCAAAGAATTTACTAATAAGAAAATATTAACGCAACATGAGCCATCGAATTTATGCCGTAACATACTGTAATCACTTTCTACAATGCACTGTTATCTCAGTGGATTTAATCTGTCAGTTTTCACGACTATCAAAGCTACTTCGCTAAAGCTTTCCGTCCAGTTCTACTTGAATAGTTAAAAAGATTTAACACATTTTTTACATATACATGTAATTGGTACACACACTTTGCTGCTTATAGATTCTAGAATGATGTGTAAGTCATTTTTACATTCCCTCTTATCTTTATAATATTCCAAGATGATGATTCTGATATTGACTATATTCTCTTTATTTTCAAGGGTAAATAAGATGATTTCCTGTTTTTATTTTTGTTACTGCATATTACTGGTTAGCATTCTGTAACGTCTCAAGTGGATCAGGACAGGTTAAGTTCATGATGTGAAAAAATTTTAGTATGTATTTAATTTTGTGTGAAGTATTTAATGTCTGCTGGATGATGGAATTGCACCATCTGTCAGTTGGGTTATTAAAATGTTGTTGTTGCTGTTTTCTCTGTGTATTCTTTCCCGGCCTTTTCTCTCTGCATTATTGTAACTTTAAATGTAGATCTAATTGTTCTGACATGTCAAGCACATTTCTGATTTTCAAAAATTAAAAATAAAATTCAGACGACTTTACACTTTTGAGTCTTATAATTACTTCACACCTTGCCACTAAGTGTATGTCAGTGGTGCCAAACAAAAAAAAAACACAAAAAAACAGTATAAATATGTTTAACTCATGGACAACTGATGATAAAAAAAACAATAATAATACCAACGGACACAAGTAAAATTAGTGTTAAAGTTTAATCATATCAATTTGAATGGATTTTCAAACCTTTTGTATATCAGTGGTTTTTACTGCATATTTATTTTCTATTAAATGTATCATAATTTACAACAGTCAAGAATGTACACTTCAATATGATACCTGATGACAGTGATAATGAACAATTTAAACGGAAGTTGAAATAAACTGCGATCTTCACTTGTTATTTTAAAAAAACGTAGAGGGTATAATCTGGACTGGGGGGGGGGGGGGGTATAGTCTGTCCTAGCCCAAAGTATACCCCAGGGTATAAACTGGCCTAGCCCAGAATAACCCCGGGTATAGTCTGGCGGGGGTATAATCTGGCCTGTTACACCGGTAGACGCGACCGCCTAAGTCTGGCAACAAATTTTGGAACGGCTGTAACTTTTGAACCGCCAGATATAACTGAATGAAATAGCCAGAATGGCCTACCGTACATGTCACATGTTTTGTCTTCTTTAATTCAAGTTCTATTGATCCCATAAATGCACTAGATCTGAATGAATATTTCTGGCAAGGTAGAAACGGTTAAAACACCTGATCTGACAGGCTGAAACCTCATTATGATTCCAGTGCTAGTCTGCTCTTCCTTTTCTTCAGCCTCTTAAAAAAAAGATCTCTAGATCGACCCCTTTTTAAAATCAAATTCCAGACATTAAAATCACAGCATGATAATGATAGGCTCATACTGGGCATGTATGCAAGGACTTTCTTGAAGAACAAGAATTTGAGGTCACCCCCCCTCCCCCCCCCCCCCCCCATGGCCTGCTTTAATCCCAGATCTCAGTCCCATTGAAGATGTGTGGGACATTTTAGGGAGGTGCAGTCTCCCAACTCAGTATCAGTCATGTTTATGGAATGTCTGCAGCATTCATACATGGCTGGTGTTACGGGTCTCGGTACTGGGTGATAGTGTTACAGAGTGGGTGTTATGGGTTATTGGTTTTATGACTGCATTTTAAAATCGAGAGGTATTTATGAATTACTCTTTCGTACCATGCCACACACTAAGAACAACCTGAATAAGTTTTTATCAACAGACCTGCAGGGCCACAAATTTAATTACCTTAAAATTCCTAACAATTTTGTCTAGATCTCTTACATACTAAAAAGACAACATCAGCAGCATCAAATGAAAATTCAATAATATGTCACTAGAAGTCTCCTCTAGATTCCTATAAGATTAAGATCATTCTGACTCACTCACAATTTAAGTATTAATTATCTATCTCTCAGATATAGTCTGCCTACTATCTATCCAGCAATATACTAATGTCTCTGGCGACAATGTCATCTCAGCTATTTGTGCCTAATGCTTATAATGGATCAAGCTCGTCAATACAAACTGACGTAGTTAAGTTAGATCTACTCTAGGATGGGCTGGCAATCCCCAGCCTCATCCAGACAAATCAATTCCAATTCACAGATGTGTATGCCAAGCATTCATACTAGATCTAGTTGCAAGTTAATATACATCTTTGTCTTGCATTCTTGGGTAGCACTTCTAGCATGTGCGGCAATCCTGTCCTACTGGAAAAATTACGTTCAGCTCCTCGTTCATTGTTGAATCATCAACAGACAAACACTTACACTTGGTCCCTGGTAAGGAACCAGGGAGCAGCAGACAACAGCAGAGGGTAAATCACAATCGAGCATATGGCTTCATCTCAATGCCTATAATGGACATAGACATAAAAATAACAGTCTTCTGATTCTTCTGGCAGAATCACGCCGACGCCTGCACAGATGGAATTTTCTGTATGGAGTAATGAACATAGGTATGGCTACGCTTTTATACTGTGCAGCCACCTGCAAATTACCGTCCAAATGCCTAGATTTGATTGGTGCATCCATGCGAGCTCAGCTCGCAGTATTAATAGATTCTACTTGGGAGTTGGTCACGGCCTTGTACCAAAAACAGACAAGGTCAAATTAAAATGTCAAAACAATTACTGAAATCTTTAAACCCTCGTGCTTTCTACATTTTATGTACGAATTTCTGAACGCGACTAAGCGTCTTAAACTATCTATCCTTATTCACCCCTTCTCTTCCCTTGTAAGTGTTCATCAAAATCACGGGGTCGAGAATTGCACTGTCACTCCTAACTTATCCATTTATTCTATCTCGCCCCACTTTCCCTCCATCTCTAAGAAAAAGTGTTTCAAAAACAAACTGTTCACGAGAACAGTTCAAGGACATTTACGCTGGTTATAATCAACGAGACCGTGAAAAAAACAAGTCTTTTCAAGTCGTGACCCAGCACGACAATTATAGTATTAACCTTGACATCCCCCACCCCAGTGGAAATTTTAAGAAAAATTTACACGATAGGATCCAAGAAACCACAAAGTTATTGTGGTGGGGGCTTAAGTACTACCGTAGAAAAGTCAGCCTTAAGCTTTAGAACAAAAATTTAACTAAGAACGTGCATATTGGATGGACAAAAAGCATACAATTATTGATGCCACGTTCTGTAGAATCTAGTCTATCGAAACATTCTTACTGCACACAATCAAACTTCTCATGAACATTTATAATAACAATGACTATATCACTGTATACTGCTGGATTAAAGTATAACTACAATCAAACAATTAGGCCTTATTGAAGGAATAGGCTCATAATTATCTAGTCAACACACATACTTGCTGCTTATATACACATTCACAAACAATATATTGTTAATTAAAATACTGTGGTATCCAATGGCAGCAGTAGCTCTGGTAGCTTGGTTTGCCATGTCTCCATCTCATTGACCCGCTGACAAGGGCGTCAGGTTTGTCAGAAGTTCAGGTCACAGTCCGGAATGACGCTGGTGGAAAGAGGATATTCACAAAAAAGGATTGTAAAACTGGTTCATAAAGTAATGAACAAGATAAATGTGAATCCATCCACCGTCTAGAATTGAGGGGGAAAAGCACTATCCAACCCCAATACAAGACACAACACTCTTTAATAGGAAACTAAATTAGACGTGACAAAACATCAGCTTGGGAATTGTCACCGCCAGGGATAGCCCGGATAACAAACCGGTTTTTCTGGAGTGCAAGACTCCATCTCGTTAATCGAGCATTTTTAGCCCTGTTAGACTTCAAGAATAACAACGGACGATGGTCCGTTTCAATTATAAACTCGGACATGAGTAGATATCGCGAAAATGCGTTTACAGCAAAAATGATAGCGAGGCACTCTCGCTCGATAATTGCATAGCGGCATTCCCTATCTAGCAACTTGCGGCTGGCGTATAGACATGGCCGCAAGGTATCGTCTCGTTCCTGTAATAACACAGCTCCTAATCCCTTGGCCGACGCATCAGTGCGGACAATAAATATTTGGTTTATATCTGGAAGTATGAGAACGGGGGAAGTGGAAAACAATCGTTGAACGGAACGAAGTGTATCCGTACATTCGGTTGTCCATTTCACTTTATTAGGAAAATTCTTTCTTGTGAGGTCCGACAATGGAGCTGTAAGCGAAGAAAAATTTGGAATGAACTTCCTATAATAGTTAAGAAAGCCCAATAAACTACGAACTTCTTTCTTAGTTCGAGGGGGTTGGAGCTTTAAGATGGTAGTTATCTTCTTGTAATCAGGGGTCTGAACGCCGTGGGCAATTGTATGGCCCAGAAAATTAATTTCATTATACCCTAAAAACACTTTACTGGGTTTCGCCGTAAGGCCAGCTCGACGAAGAGCAATAAAAACTTGTCGTAGGGCTGCGAGGTGGCCCGACCAATTGGTTTCATAAATACAAATGTCGTCAAAATACGACAACACGGAATTCATACTCTGGAGCAATATTGTCATCATACGCGCGAAAGTGGCAGGGGCTGTAACTAATCCGAAAGGCATATAGCGCCACTGCATAAGACCCAACGGGGTCTGAAAAGCGGTATATTGCTTGCTATTCTCATCAAGCGGAATTTGCCAATAGCCTTTGGAAAGATCAATTTTAGAAAAAATCGTTGCCCTCGCTAATTGCGCAAAAAGATTCTCCTGGTTGGGAATCGGTTCAGCGTCATATATCGTAACCTCATTAAGTTTACGATAGTCAATACAAAAACGCACTGTATCATCTTTTTTTTTCACTAAGACGATGGGTGAGTTATATGGGCTCGTCGATCGCTCTATCACTCCCAGGTGAAACATGTTACGTACCTCGGTTATTATAGTCTCCTGTGCGTGCAGCGGACGCGGGTATGGTTTAACAAAGACGGGTATATCCGTCTTTAACCTTATAACATGCTGTACCAAAGAAGTATTACCTGGTAGATCAGTAAAGACCGTAGTAAACTCGTTAAGCAAATCTCTTATATCTTGACGCTGAACCTTTCTTAGTCGAGCTTTCCAATGCAATCGACCACCTGTCTGCTGGAAAAGCCACAGGAAGTGACAACATTCCTGCAGAGGTATTAAAAGACCTAAAAGGCCCACTATTACCACACCTGTATAATCTGTTACTGCAGTGTTGGAAAGAAGGCGTGATACCACATGATATGAGAGACGCCAAAATTGTCACACTTTACAAGAACAAAGGAGACAAAGGCGACTGCAACAACTATCGAGGCATATCCCTCCTCAGCATTACTGGAAAGGCTTTTGCTCGCGTCATCCTCTGCCGCCTTCAACAACTGGCGGAAAAAGTCTTACCAGAAACACAATGTGGCTTTCGAAGCAAACGATCAACTATTGACATGATATTTGCACTTCGGCAAATCCAAGAAAAATGTAAAGAACAAAACAGGCCGCTTATAACATGCTTTGTGGACCTAACAAAGGCTTTCGACACCGTAAGCCGATCTGGCCTGTATGCAGTCCTTAAATCCATAGGCTGTCCACCAACATTGCTAAAACTTATTGCATCCTTCCACACTGACATGAGGGCATGTGTCAACTTTGAGGGCTGCACATCCAATTCATTTGCTGTAAACAGCGGTGTGAAGCAGGGATGTGTTCTTGCTCCTACCTTATTTGGTATATATTTTGCAGCCCTACTCAAGAATGCCTTTGGTCAATGTTCAGGTGGAGTACTTATTAACACCAGAGTGGACGGCTCCATTTTTAATGTTGCCAGACTAAAAGCAAAATCTCGTACAGAGCATATTATGTTACAAGAGCTCCTCTTCGCAGATGATGCTGCAATCGTGGCCCACGATGAAACCACGCTCCAGGCTCTCATCAATAGCCTTGCCAAAGCCTGTGACAAATTCATGCTAAGGATCAGTGTCTCAAAAACTGTAGTTTTGACACAAGGCTTGAGAAACCCCAACCCAATCATGCTGAATGGCTCTCCTCTGGAGCAAGTGGGAAAATTCTGCTACCTAGGCTCAACCATCAGTGGTAGCACAGACATAACAACTGAAATAAATGCCAGAATAGGAAAGGCGGCCACAGCTTTTGGCAAACTCTCAAAAAGGGTGTGGAACAATAGCAAGCTGACCATCAAAACAAAGGTACTCGTGTACCAAACTTGCGTCCTAAGCACCCTGCTGTATGGCTCAGAGACATG
This sequence comes from Onchidella celtica, assembly GCA_963931925.1. Lineage (NCBI taxonomy): Eukaryota > Metazoa > Mollusca > Gastropoda > Systellommatophora > Onchidiidae > Onchidella > Onchidella celtica. Next base: position 64,649,899 of record OZ007573.1, read on the forward strand.
GACCACCTACTCCAAACATGAAAGATCCCTCAACTCCTTCCACCTGCGCTGCCTACGCAAAATTCTCAAGATCAAGTGGCAAGACAGGATCTCAAATATCGAAGTTCTGAGCCGAGCCAACATTCCATCAACTCAGGCTCTCCTAGGCAAAAAAAGACTGCGGTGGCTTGGACATCTCCACCGTATGGAAAATGATCGCATCCCCAGACAAATTCTCTACGGGGAACTTGCTACTGGCAACCGACCCAGAGGTAGGCCACATCTGCGATTCAAAGACACTTGCAAGGTCACGATGAAAGCATTCAACATCGACCCCAATGAATGGGAGAACCTTGCAAATGATCGAAGCAGATGGAGACAAAAATTGCGCAGTGGCACGCTCGCAATAGACTTCAAGGCGAAAGAAACATACCTGACAAAACGACAGAGGCGGAATGAAAACACTCGCCAAAGTGAACCCAAAAGACTGACCTGCAATCACTGCCATCGCACTCTCGGGTCAAACATTGGTAGAATAAGCCACGAGAGAAGCTGTCAGTCAAAGTGAAAGTGAATATTCTAGCTGCTAAGACCGTCTGTAAAGACGCTAAAGGCCATATATATATCTTGTCTTTGCGATTCAGACAGATCTGGATTTATATTTACATCCGACGTATTTTCAGAAGATTGAAGTGCGGGGATTGAATGCTCTATCTTAATAGGATCATCATCGTCAACTGAAACTAAGGCCGCATTGGCCTGAGCAATCACATTTCGGCGATTATTCTGACGATTATCATCGTCGGACAGGTACTGCTTTAACATATTTATATGGAAGACTTTGTCCTGTCCCCGAATCTTGATAAGATAATTTACTCGAGAAAGTCTCTTTAGGACTTTAAAAGGTCCCTTCCATGTAAGAAGGAGTTTATTTTTCGTCTCCGGAAGGAGAACAAGAGTTTGGTCTCCGACGGCCAAGGTTCGCAATCGGCTACCTTGATCACGATATAGTTTATAAAGACTCGCATGCGCCGCAGAAGATTTTTGTGCGAGCTGACATGCGTTAAGAATTCGATGGCGCAAGTCTACAACATATTGATATGCAGACCGCGTATCGTTATCGTCGGTGTCTGATCCGGCGAATAAATCACGGAGTATGGCCATTGGCCCACGCGTCTTGCGACCATACAATAATTCGAAGGGGGAAAAACCCGTCGATGCGTTCGGTAGTTCTCGGTATGCAAAGAGAATAGCGGGGAGTTGTCGATCCCAATCACTCGGCTTGTCGGCCGAAACTCGCGCAAGCATAGCTTTCATGGTAGCATTCCACCGTTCACAGCAGCCATTAGACTGTGGGTGGTATGGAGATGTCAATCTTTGTTTAATCCCGACCAATTCCAAGACTTTCTTAAAAAGCTCAGAGGTAAACTGTGGACCTCTGTCCGATAAAATTTCAACCGGAAATCCAAGACGCGAAAAAATAGTAATAAGGGCTTCAGCCACATGATCGGCTGAAATGTCTTTTAGTGGAATGGCCTCTGGTCAACGGGTTGCGTAGTCAATGACAGAAAGTATAAAGCGATGTCCTCTGTCTGACTTGTGTAGAGGCCGAACTATATCTACGGCAACGCGCTCAAATGGTCTGGAGACCATAGGCATCTCCTGTAGAGGAGCCCGCGATGCTCTCCCTTTAGGAGTACGTCTCTGACATACGTCACATGTTGATACGAACCGGTTTACATCTGCGTAAATACTGGGCCAAAAAAATTGCGATAGTATTCGAGACTTAGTTCTGGCCTTTCCTTGGTGACCCGCCAAGGAAGTGTCATGCGCGAGACGAATAATGTCGCGACGAAAAGATCTTGGTACTACAAGCTGCATAACGGCCTCTCGCTTATTCCGAAAATTACGATATAATAAGTCATCTTTAATAAGAAACTTAGAGGTATCCGGCGCTGTAGGATCAACTTTAGTAAACAAATGTTTCAATGTGGGGTCTGACTATTGCTCATCATGGAATGCATTAGACGTTATGTTCACTTCAATAGTAGGGTTACTCAATGCACTGTCTGCTCGTCGACTCGATTGTAGGCGTGTTGTCGCACAAGCAACACTCTCATCCTCAGTCCAAATTTCCAAGTTACCGATAGGAAACTTATTTACTTGAGGTACATTCCCTATGATTACATCAGCCACCGGATTAGGCAGTACACATGCGGTAACATATATATGGCCTTTAGCGTCTTTACAGACGGTCTTAGCAGCTAGAATATTCACTTTCACTTTGACTGACAGCTTCTCTCGTGGCTTATTCTACCAATGTTTGACCCGAGAGTGCGATGGCAGTGATTGCAGGTCAGTCTTTTGGGTTCACTTTGGCGAGTGTTTTCATTCCGCCTCTGTCGTTTTGTCAGGTATGTTTCTTTTGCCTTGAAGTCTATTGCGAGCGTGCCACTGCGCAATTTTTGTCTCCATCTGCTTCGATCATTTGCAAGGTTCTCCCATTCATTGGGGTCGATGTTGAATGCTTTCATCGTGACCTTGCAAGTGTCTTTGAATCGCAGATGTGGCCTACCTCTGGGTCGGTTGCCAGTAGCAAGTTCCCCGTAGAGAATTTGTCTGGGGATGCGATCATTTTCCATACGGTGGAGATGTCCAAGCCACCGCAGTCTTTTTTTGCCTAGGAGAGCCTGAGTTGATGGAATGTTGGCTCGGCTCAGAACTTCGATATTTGAGATCCTGTCTTGCCACTTGATCTTGAGAATTTTGCGTAGGCAGCGCAGGTGGAAGGAGTTGAGGGATCTTTCATGTTTGGAGTAGGTGGTCCATGTCTCTGAGCCATACAGCAGGGTGCTTAGGACGCAAGTTTGGTACACGAGTACCTTTGTTTTGATGGTCAGTTTGCTATTGTTCCACACCCTTTTTGAGAGTTTGCCAAAAGCTGTGGCCGCCTTTCCTATTCTGGCATTTATTTCAGTTGTTATGTCTGTGCTACCACTGATGGTTGAGCCTAGGTAGCAGAATTTTCCCACTTGCTCCAGAGGAGAGCCATTCAGCATGATTGGGTTGGGGTTTCTCAAGCCTTGTGTCAAAACTACAGTTTTTGAGACACTGATCTTTAGCATGAATTTGTCACAGGCTTTGGCAAGGCTATTGATGAGAGCCTGGAGCGTGGTTTCATCGTGGGCCACGATTGCAGCATCATCTGCGAAGAGGAGCTCTTGTAACATAATATGCTCTGTACGAGATTTTGCTTTTAGTCTGGCAACATTAAAAATGGAGCCGTCCACTCTGGTGTTAATAAGTACTCCACCTGAACATTGACCAAAGGCATTCTTGAGTAGGGCTGCAAAATATATACCAAATAAGGTAGGAGCAAGAACACATCCCTGCTTCACACCGCTGTTTACAGCAAATGAATTGGATGTGCAGCCCTCAAAGTTGACACATGCCCTCATGTCAGTGTGGAAGGATGCAATAAGTTTTAGCAATGTTGGTGGACAGCCTATGGATTTAAGGACTGCATACAGGCCAGATCGGCTTACGGTGTCGAAAGCCTTTGTTAGGTCCACAAAGCATGTTATAAGCGGCCTGTTTTGTTCTTTACATTTTTCTTGGATTTGCCGAAGTGCAAATATCATGTCAATAGTTGATCGTTTGCTTCGAAAGCCACATTGTGTTTTGGTAAGACTTTTTCCGCCAGTTGTTGAAGGCGGCAGAGGATGACGCGAGCAAAAGCCTTTCCAGTAATGCTGAGGAGGGATATGCCTCGATAGTTGTTGCAGTCGCCTTTGTCTCCTTTGTTCTTGTAAAGTGTGACAATTTTGGCGTCTCTCATATCATGTGGTATCACGCCTTCTTTCCAACACTGCAGTAACAGATTATACAGGTGTGGTAATAGTGGGCCTTTTAGGTCTTTTAATACCTCTGCAGGAATGTTGTCACTTCCTGTGGCTTTTCCAGCAGACAGGTGGTCGATTGCATTGGAAAGCTCGACTAAGGAAGGTTCAGCGTCAAGTTCGGCCATTATTGGCAGTTTTTGGAGGTGTTCCTCAAAATCTGGTGGAATATTTTTCTCAGTTGAATACAACAGAGAGTAATGCTCTACCCACCTATTCAGTTGTTCATTTTTATCTGTGATGGGTTCACCATTTACAGACTTAAGTGGGGCGCTCTTGGTGATGATTGGCCCAAGAGCTACTTTCATCTGACTAAAGGCGGTTTTCATATCTCCCTTTTCATTTGCCTCTTGTATGCTGTTACACAAGTCTGTCCAGTATTTGTTGGCGCAACGTCTTACCTCCAGCTGAAGTTTAGCTTTTGCATTTTTCAAACAAGTTTTTGTACTCTGATTGCAATTTTTGTTATACCCATTGAAAGCAGATTTCTTTTGCTCAATGAGAGGTAGGAGAATTTCGCTGTTCTGGGCTACCCAGTCGTTGTTTGAAACTTTATGCTGTCCAAAAGACTTGATGGCACAGTCATGAATTTTTGAACTGAGAGTGTTCCATGTTTCATCTACCGAGTCACATTGGGTGACATTATCCATGCTTTCAGCAAATAACTTTTCAAATGACTTTCTATTTGATTCATCTCTGATTGCTGTTACATTGATCTTAGGGATTGAAGGGGCTTTTGATCTGTATATTTTCTTGGCCGAAATTTTGATTTTGCTGACTACCAGTGCATGGTCGGTGTCACAGTCAGCACTGTGGAGGGAACGAGTTATTTTTATACAGCCCAAACTCTTCCTCCTTGAGAGAATAAGATCTAATTGATGCCAATGGCCAGACCTGGGATGGCGCCATGATGTTCTTTGGCATCTCTTAAGGTCAAAGTACGTGTTTGTAACACATAATGAGTTTACGGAGCATAGCTCCAGAAGGCGCTGCCCGTTTTCGTTGATGTTGCCAATGCCGAAGTGCCCAATGCACTTTGGCCATGCGGAGTGATCTGCTCCCACTCGAGCGTTAAAGTCACCCAGAATTAGCAGGCCTTCGGTGAGAGGGATGTTGTGGAGAGTCCTCTGCAATGCCTCGTAGAAAATGTCTTTGGTTTCGTCAGAGGAGGTAAGTGTTGGGGCATAGACACAGATAATGTTGGTAAAACCAGACCGGGTGTTCAGTCTGAGTGTCATGATGCGTTCTGACACTCCAATTGGAGTTGCGATCGAATTGATAAGGGAGTTTTTTACGGCGAAGCCCACGCCGTGGACTCTCGGCTGTTCGCTGCTAAGGCCCTGCAGAAGAAGGTGTAGTTTTCTTCTTTGACTGACCCGGAGTCGGGAAGTCGAGTTTCTTGAAGGGCAGCGATGTCGATGTTTAGTAGCTGAAGTTCTCGATCAATAATTTGGGATTTCCTGATGGAGTCAATATTAGTGAGATCTTGCTGTTGCAAGCCTGGGCGCATTGTTCTGACGTTCCAGGTACCAAGTTTTAGTATTTTTCTGTTTTTGCCAGGTGCACACTTTACGTCAGCTTTTTGACTTTTGGTCTAGCTCCAACCACCTTATGAAGCAGGCTGACGTGGCGGAACAACACCCAACTGCCTGGGGGCTGCCCAGGTTACGGCGGGCGGTAGTTGATCAATGCAGCTGAAAAGCCGCTCCCACCGACAGAGGGGACCCCTGGCGCTCATCCGTACGCCAAATGGATTGAGCTTATCACCGGTAACTGCCACCTCCCGTGTTGTGCCCATCCGTAACGGATGGCTGGAGTGTCCTCTCCAAATCGGAAATGGGTGGGCTTATAGAGGAGAGACAGACGCTTGCCAAGCCCGAGCAAACGCCTCCTCGTTTTGCTGCCTTGCCTGGGCTATTTTTAAGAGATGGTGCTTTGCCCAGAGGCACCACCCCTCTCTCTGCCATTCTAGTTAAACCCAAGGGAGAGACCAGGTCAATACATTTGGAACTAGTCCGGCTGCAGGAGATGCTGGAAGCCAGTTTGATGCAGTTCTCCCTGACAACCACCTTCGGGTCTCCACTCCTGATTTTCTGTCTGGGTTTACTCCCATAGCCTTTGCTATCAATATCATAGCAACACACAAGGCAGTGTGGTATTTGTATTCAGGGTTACCTTCCCCTAGTCTTCCTCTCTCCCGAGATGACCCACAAGACAGTGGGGGTGACAGTAGCAGGCTGTATTGTGTACTGTCATACAATAGCAGAAAACTCTGGCCTGACATATTGCGGTAACAATACCTGTGAGAAAAGGTGTATCAATATAAACTTCTGCAAGACGGAATCGCTCTACAGATCCGCCAAAAGTAATACAAGTTACATCCTTATCCAAAAATTGTGTTGGACGGACTAGTGACTGCCGAACGCCGATAGTCGTGCATCCGGAGTCACGTAGAACAGAAGCGCGAATCGCGTTCACGCGGCCCTGGTAAAATGTTAATTCACCCAGTTCATGTAGGGCGGACATGACTGGAATAGCTTTTGATTGTGATGAAGATTCAGAATGACCGTCAGTCTCATAAGGTGTAGATTTAACAGAGCAGGCATTCGCCGCTTCCATTTTAACGTTACAAAATTTTTGTATGTGGCCTACCCTATTACACCTAAAACACATAATACGATGAGGATCGTTTCCACGATAAGGAAGACTCTGCGGTCTATCATAATCATGATTATTATTAAAATGCACTCGTCGCGGCGGTCCCTGAGGCCGGTTATATTGTTGGCCTGGATAGTTGCCACGATAATATGGACGAGGCTCGTAAAAAGAATAGCTCTGGTATCCTCGACGCGGGGATAAATTACTTCGATTCGGAAAATCCCTCTGTCTAAAAAAAGGCGGCTCTGATTGAGAGCGCGGATTTGGGGCCTGACGACGAGTCGGCCTTGAACGATCGTGTCCGGTTGGCGCTCCTTTGCCCACGTTGGCATAACACGGTGCTGTAGTTGAAGGCTTTGCCAAAGGACGATTTGGGTGGGCGGACGCATAACGTTCCGCGCACGATGTGATTTCCTCAGAGGATGTCGGTGCCCTCTCTTTAAGGTGGGCAACCAAATCGGAATGACATGCCGTATAGATTTGGTCTTTTAAGACCAAATCATAAAGTTGGAAATAATTTCCGGTAGTCACGTTCGCGAGTTCGATCCAGCGATCTAAGTAATGTTTCAGCCGATTCACATAAGTTGAGAAATTTTCAGATGGCTCAGGTTTACATGCGCGAAATCTCTGATGAAAGCCATCCTCGGTATGCTGGAATCGCTTAAGCAGTGCTGTTTTAAGCTTGTCATAGTCGTTGGCATCCTCTACTTTGAGGCTATGAAATACTTCTAGAGCCTTACCTGTTAGTAAATTAGACAGGCATGAACTGTACATCGCCTGCTGCCATCCGACGCATTTAGCGTGTAGCTCGAACCGATGCAAATATGCGTCGATCCGGTCGAGTTTTTCATTAAACGTCGGAAGCTTCGGTTTTGTAGCATATGTATTGCTGGCAGCAGTGGGGGCTATAAGCGATTCTCGCTCTAATTTCTTGATTGCGAGTTCATGCTCCCTTTTTTCTCTCTCCACAGCCTCTTTTTCTCTCTCTCTTGCTTCTTTTTCTCGTTCTCTTTCTCTTTCCTTTTCTCTCTCTCTTTCTTTTTCTCTTTCTCTTTCTCTTTCTTCTTTTTCTCTCTCTCTTGCTTCTTTTTCTCTTTCTTTTTCTCTTGCTGCTACCCGATCCTCACGGTCTCGGTCCTGCTGTACTTGTCGTTCGCACCACGAGGCGCGTTCTTCTTCTGGTATACCCAGAGCCTTGGCAGAGTCAATGTATTTCAGAAACTCGGCCATAATGTGTATTAAAATCTGTTACCCGTATAGATTCGTATAGAATCAAAACACTGGCACGGTAGTGTGTGCACAATTAGTAAGTATTTACCTACTGTTACGGTATATCGCGGTATCAATTATAGTATCTGTAACAGTTACTCTCTCTCAATATTAATCCAGTGTCCTATGTTAGCACTGCTTCGCGAAAAGAACGTTCTATCTCTCTCTGTAAATTGCAGGCAGTGTCACTTCCACTGCAAAAATTTTATCTCTCTCTCTCTGAATATGAATACTAGTAAGGCAGTGCCGTCTATCCGTTGCTCCCACTGCAATAAAATATATATGTATCGCCTTCAATGCGACAAATCAGTGTCTTGAGTGATCACTCTCAAAATTTATGTCTCTCTGAACGCGACGGACCAGTGTCCTTTGTTATCACTGTCAAAAATGTATCGCTCTCTCAATGCGACAAATCAAAAATATATCTCTCTCTCAACGCGACAAATTTGAAATATCTCTCTCTTCTTAAAACGCGCACACACAGTGTCTTCTGTTACCACTGCAAAATTATTCTCTCTATATTCGACGTGAAATTAGCACGTGACCAAAAATTTATTCTCTCTCTCTCTCTCACATATCAATACCAGATTACAATTCAACGTGGTTTTAGCACGTGAAACACCTCAGGCATATATTGTAAACATAGCAATGTTAGTATACTAGTTTAAAGTTTATAAGGAAGGAAAAAAAAACAATACACTAAACAGGACGCTAAACTCACAAGAAAGACGAACGATAACAGACCCTACAAGTCCTAACTTATGTTACAGAAAGTTTAAGAAAAAGACAGGAGAGACATCTTCCTAAAGAAATGTGAGGAAGCAAGAGGAACGCCACAATCTATACGAATAATGGATCCCTAATAGAACTATTCACAGTGAAGCAAATCCCCCCGAGTTATCAATAGCCACCAAGGCACTCCAATATCCTTCGAAATGGCAAAGAAGATATGCTATACTATGATCCCAACCAACCTCCCGCTCTTAAACTAAACATATAGTAAAGGGAAAAAAGCCTGGAAACACAGAGCGGAAAGTACCTCGCCCTCCTCAAGACTGACAATGAGATGGTTCACTTAACTTTCTTTTGAGGAATTCAGATCGTGATGTCCTCAATCCATAGCTCGTTCCAAGCCCAAAAAAAATGTGTTTCTGTCTCAGGTAGATCTCTAAGGTGAATGGTGTCCCTCGCCGGTGTCGTCGGGTCAATGGGATGATCAGCTCACCATATGAAATTGAACCAAAATGTTATATTAATACAAATTGCCTATAACCTAAACTAAAAAGGACCTGAAATCACAATGTTATAACAGAACAATATGAAATAATGGAATAAAATGCAATAGGTTTTAGAATAATTTACCTAAATGGCATGGCGTTATTTAAGTTCTTTAAGGGGTCCCTCTCCAGTGTTACGGGTCTCGGTACTGGGTGATAGTGTTACAGAGTGGGTGTTATGGGTTATTGGTTTTATGACTGCATTTTAAAATCGAGAGGTATTTATGAATTACTCTTTCGTACCATGCCACACACTAAGAACAACCTGAATAAGTTTTTATCAACAGACCTGCAGGGCCACAAATTTAATTACCTTAAAATTCCTAACAATTTTGTCTAGATCTCTTACATACTAAAAAGACAACATCAGCAGCATCAAATGAAAATTCAATAATATGTCACTAGAAGTCTCCTCTAGATTCCTATAAGATTAAGATCATTCTGACTCACTCACAATTTAAGTATTAATTATCTATCTCTCAGATATAGTCTGCCTACTATCTATCCAGCAATATACTAATGTCTCTGGCGACAATGTCATCTCAGCTATTTGTGCCTACCGCTTATAATGGATCAAGCTCGTCAATACAAACTGACGTAGTTAAGTTAGATCTACTCTAGGATGGGCTGGCAATCCCCAGCCTCATCCAGACAAATCAATTCCAATTCACAGATGTGTATGCCAAGCATTCATACTAGATCTAGTTGCAAGTTAATATACATCTTTGTCTTGCATTCTTGGGTAGCACTTCTAGCATGTGCGGCAATCCTGTCCTACTGGAAAAATTACGTTCAGCTCCTCGTTCATTGTTGAATCATCAACAGACAAACACTTACACTTGGTCCCTGGTAAGGAACCAGGGAGCAGCAGACAACAGCAGTGGGTAAATCACAATCGAGCATATGGCTTCATCTCAATGCCTATAATGGACATAGACATAAAAATAACAGTCTTCTGATTCTTCTGGCAGAATCACGCCGACGCCTGCACAGATGGAATTTTCTGTATGGAGTAATGAACATAGGTATGGCTACGCTTTTATACTGTGCAGCCACCTGCAAATTACCGTCCAAATGCCTAGATTTGATTGGTGCATCCATGCGAGCTCAGCTCGCAGTATTAATAGATTCTACGTGGGAGTTCGTCACGGCCTTGTACCAAAAACAGACAAGGTCAAATTAAAATGTCAAAACAATTACTGAAATCTTTAAACCCTCGTGCTTTCTACATTTTATGTACGAATTTCTGAACGCGACTAAGCGTCTTAAACTATCTATCCTTATTCACCCCTTCTCTTCCCTTGTAAGTGTTCATCAAAATCACGGGGTCGAGAATTGCACTGTCACCCCTAACTTATCCATTTATTCTATCTCGCCCCACTTTCCCTCCATCTCTAAGAAAAAGTGTTTCAAAAACAAACTGTTCACGAGAACAGTTCAAGGACATTTACGCTGGTTATAATCAACGAGACCGTGAAAAAAACAAGTCTTTTCAAGTCGTGACCCAGCACGACAATTATAGTATTAACTTTGACAGCTGGAGATTCCACACGAAAAGATGACAAACACTATCAAGTCCATGAACCGCCGATGTCAAGCTGTAATTGGCGCTGAAGGAGGTCATAGGTGAAACACAATGCTGAACCCTAAAGATTGGATTATGTTATTTTTCAAGAGACTGCTTCTTTTATTGTTAATATGTGGAACATATCTTTTCAAAAGGCTTTGAGTTTTTATTTGATCATCTTAATAAATTCATGTCAAAATGATATCGGGTGCCGGGTACACCGGGTAGGCCTACCTTCCGTGTGGTAGTGATTTTTCTTCTCTTTAAATATTGCGTTTACATTTGTGAGGTTCAAACTCTGAGCCTTGTTGTTGTCTGTAGTTTGGCTGACCAATGCAGGACATCAGGGCATTAGGAATATCAAAGCATTTTTATTTCACAGGAACAATCTTAGTTCAAAGTCTATTTCGATTTCTAAAATTTTTGAATTACCGGAAACCTAATTCGTTCAAAAGTTACAGACTTTTAAAATTTGTTGCAAGACTTACCGCGGCTTAGTATATTTCAAATTTTTACTACAGAAGGGACAACTTAGTCCCATATTTAAAGAGAAATCGTTTTATAGGTATCAAACTGAAACTGAAGTATTATTAGAAGGGGTAACGTTATCAATGTAAATAGTTGAACTGTAATACTGGAAAAAACAACAGAAAAAAAAGATGCTTTCTCTGGGGTTAAAAAAAAATAGAAATACATGTAGAATAATAAGTGACAAAGATTGAATTTTTTTCTAGAAAAATATAAGAATTTTTATCTGTATAGCCATCTTCATCGTTAATAAATTGAAATCAGAACCTGTTCACGTCCCAGTGTCCAACCTACTTGGTTCAGCACAGACGAAGTGACCAATGCCATGGCCAGGACGCCGACACTCACATTTGCCCTCATCACACGTGGCCACGTTACCTGCTAGACAGCGATGGTTCCCGCACTGTGGTCCGGAGTCTTAATACAAAACAGTGAACACTCATTAACCCCTTCTTTCCCTACTGTCTGCTCTGTGACATTTATTTCTTTTTTTCCCCTGACTCAAAGGGCACGTCATTGATTCTCTTTTCCCTGACTCAAGGGCACGTCATGCATTCTCTCTTCCCTGGCTCAAAGGGCACGCCATTCATTCTCTCTTCCCTGACTCAAGGGCACGTCATTCATTCTCTTTTCCCTGGCTCAAAGGGCACGTCATTCATTCTCTCTTCCCTGACTCAAGGGCACATCATTCATTCTCTTTTCCCTGACTCAAGGGCACGTCATTCATTCTCTTTTCCCTGACTCAAAGGGCACCTCATTCATTCTCTCTTCCCTGACTCAAGGGCACGTGATTCATTCTCTCTTCCCTGACTCAAGGGCACGTCATGCATTCTCTCTTCCCTGACTCAAAGGGCACGTTATTCATTCTCTCTTCCCTGACTCAAGGGCACGTCATTCATTCTCTCTTCCCTGATTCAAGGGCACGCCATTCATTCTCTCTTCCCTGACTCATCACGCCAATCATTCTCTCTTCCCTGACTCAAGGGCACGGCATTCATTCTCTCTTCCCTGGTTCAAGGGCACGTCATTCATTTTCTCTTCCCTGATTCAAGGGCACATCATTCAGTCTCTCTTCCTTGACTCAAGGGCACGTCATTCATTCTCTCTTCCCTGTCTCAAGGGCACGCCATTCATTCTCTCTTCCCTGACTCAAAGGGCACGCCATTCATTCTCTCTTCCCTGACTCAAAGGGCACGCCATTCATTCTCTTCCCTGATTCAGGGGCACGCCATTCATTCTCTCTTCCCTGAATTAAAGGGCACGCCATGCATTCTCTTCCCTGATTCAAGGGCACGCCATTCATTCTCTCTTCCCTGACTCAAAGGACACGCCATTCATTCTCTCTTCCCTGACTTAAGGGCACGTCATTCATTCTCTCTTCCCTGACTCAAAGGGCACGCCATTCATTCTCTCTTCCCTGACTCAAAGGGCACGCCATTCATTCTCTTCCCTGATTCAAGGGCACGCCATTCATTCTCACTTCCCTGAATCAAAGGGCACGCCATTCATTCTCTTCCCTGATTCAAAGGCACGCCATTCATTCTCTCTTCCCTGACTCAAAGGACACGCCATTCATTCTCTCTTCCCTGTCTCAAGGGCACACCATTCATTTCTCTTCCCTGACTCAAAGGGCACGCCATTCATTCTCTTCCCTGATTCAAAGGGCACGCCATTCATTCTCTCTTCCCTGTTTCAAAGGGCACGCCATTCATTCTCTCTTCCCTGACTCAGTGAGCATATTAACTTTTATCACTTCGCTCTCCAAGTTTCTCTCCGTGCGTTCATTAACTTGAATGCCATGGTTAGTCTTTACCTTGCCCCAGTCACCACTTAAACTGCCTCGGTGAGTTGCAGAAAACATAAACAAAATGAGCTTAAATTATCATACTTTAAAAGAGTTAGAGAGTGAGCACAGGTAAGCAGTTAAACTTTCTTGACCGTGACCCAACATTATGAAAGTTTGTGTACGACCTCAAATTTAGACTGTGAACTACGTGGACACATCCATTTTGGACAAAAATCAGCCTTTCATATTAGGCTAGTAATGTTGTTTACGATTTAAATCCACCTTTGTGACAACTAAAATCAAACAAACTTACATAGAAATAGGTGATGGACAAATGGAATATGTTCACATTTTCTGACTAAGTTTTCGGTTCTTAGACATTCAGCAGTACAGGCTAGACAGCATTTATATCTTGTTGCATATTACAAAGGCGACCAATTGGGAAAAAACAAGACTGGCCATGGTTCAACATAAATGATATTCGCCTTGTTCCCCACCCGCTCCCTCCATGAACAAGTTTCGTTCAAATCCTTGTCAGTGGGATGCGTAAATTTGAAATCAAGACTTGCAATCACTAAATTTGGTTGGATCTGGTCAAACCGGGTTAAAGGTGACATTTTTATACCTCTCTAAACAATTAAACAATGCCCCCCCCCCCCCCCAATAAATAAATTTCTAAGACGTTTTATCTGAATGCAGAAAAATGGCGTATCTTTCAGATTAGGCGCCAATCTCTATGTCCACACAGGGGTTTTCTCAGGAATTTGGTATTTCACTTTAAGCCCGATTGCGTCAGATCCACTCACGAATAGCGGAAATTTCCCTTTCCGCTGCACGAGAGAAGTTTTGGACTTTCAAACTTTTAAACAGATTTTATCAGTTTCATGACGTGTCTGTGACCAAAGTTGTTTTTACCTTCTGACCTTCAAATTAATGTGAAAGTTAAACAATGCAGCATTGAGCTCATCTACAAGCATGTTACAATGTACTCACTTCCACCTGTGGACGTCTGATGTACCGCCTGCACCACTGGTAGTACCCATGACAAGAACACAACAATTCTCCACATGGCTTTCCCT